>OX442357.1:112500-280000 GCA_949357725.1 Hyperoplus immaculatus | reverse complement strand
TAATGGGGCTACATCTGAGTTTTTTGCAAGTTTAACAGGAGTCCTGCAGGGTGAAAACGTATCACCACTGCTGTTTGCCCTCTTCTTTAATGACTTAGAGGATTATCTATTACATAAAGTTGTGAGCCCATTACTTTTGATGATGCTGTGTTAGACAATTGTATGGTACTGATGTACGCTGAATATACTATAATCATATCCACAACTAAGAGGGTTACAGAAAGCTATAAATCATATGTGTGACTTTTGTGGGAAATGGAAACTAAAAGTTAATAACGATGGTTTTAGAAGAGTGGATACTAGTAAACTACAGTTTGTGTGCAACGGGCAAAGTCTAGAGATTGTACATTGTTTCGAATATCTTGGTGTCATCATGAGTTTTAATGGCTCATTTAAAATTGCTGTTGAGGAACTGCATAAGCAAGCATTGCGTGCAATGTTTGCTTTACTCAATAAATGTAGAAAACTTCAGCTATCTGTAGATGTCACACTGGATCATTTTGACAAGTTGGTTACTCCAGTTATGTTGTATGCATGGGAAGTGTGGGGGTTTGAAAAACTACTTCTGTTAGAAAAACTACCCCTCAAATTCTTAAAGTACATCTTGAAAGTTAAAAGGACAACCTGCAGTCATACAGTATCTCACAAAAGTGAGTACACCCCTAACATTTCTTCAAATATTTCCTTATATCTTTCCATGCGACAACACTGAATAAATGACACTTTGATACAATGTCAAGTAGTCAGTGTACAGCTTGTATAACAGTGTAAATTTACTGTCCCCTCAAAATAACTCGACACACAGCCATTAATGTCTAAACTTTTGGCAACAAAAGTGAGTACACCCCTAAGAAAAAATTTCCAAATTGGGCCCAAAGTGTCAATATTTTGTTTTGCCATCATTATTGTCTAGCACTGCCTTAACCCTCTTGGGCATGCAGTTCACTAGAGCTTCACAGGTTGCAACTGGAACCCTCTTCTACCCATTCATGACGACATCAAGGAGCTGGTGGATATTAGAGTCCTTGTGCTCCTCCATCTCCCGTTTTAGGATGCCCCAAAGATGCTCAATAGGGTTTAAGACTGGAGAC
The DNA here is from genome assembly GCA_949357725.1 of Hyperoplus immaculatus. NCBI lineage: Eukaryota > Metazoa > Chordata > Actinopteri > Uranoscopiformes > Ammodytidae > Hyperoplus > Hyperoplus immaculatus. The sequence goes on along the minus strand of OX442357.1, from coordinate 278,909 downwards.
ATGCTTGGCCAGTCCATACCCTCATATCCTTTACCCTCAGCTTCTTTAGCAAGCCAGTGGTCTTTCGGAGGGGTGTTTGGGGTCGTTATCATGTTGCAGTACTGCCCTGCGGCCCAGTTTATGAAGGGAGGGGATCATGCTCTGCTTCAGTATGTCACAGTACATGTTAGAATTCAATGAACTGTAGATCCCCAGTGCTGGCAGCACTCATGCAGCCCCAGACCATGACACTCCAACCACCATGCTTGACTCTAGGCAAGACACACTTGTCTTTGTACTCCTCACCTGGTTGCCGCTCCACACTCTTAACACCATCTGAACCAAATAAATGTATTTTGGTCTCATCAGACCACAGGACATGGTTGCAGTAATCCATGTCCGTAGTCTGTTTGTCTTCAGCAAACTTTTTGTGGGGTTTCTTGTGCATCATCTTTAGAATAGGCTTCCTTCTGGGACGACAGCCATGCAGACCAGTATGATGCAGAGTGCGGCGTATGGTCTGAGCACTGACAGGTTGACCCCCCACCCCTTCAAGCCCTTCAGCAATGCTGGCAGCACTCATACGTCTATTTTCCAAAGCCAACCTCTGTGTACGACGCTGACCATGTGCACTCAACCTTCGTAAACTGGGCCACAGGGTGGTATTGCAACATGATAACGACCCCAAACACACCTCCAAGACGACCAGTGGCTTGCTAAAAAAGCTGAGGGTAAAGGTTATGGCCTGGCCAAGCATGTCTCGGGACCTATACCCTATTGAGCATCTTTGGGGCATCCTCAAACGGAAGGTGGAGGAGCGCAAGGTCTTTAATATCCACCAGCTCTGTGATGCTGTCATAAATGGGTGGAAGGGGGTTCCAGTTGCAACCTGTGAAGCTCTAGTGAACTACATGCCGAAGAGGGTTAAGGCAGTGCTGGAAAATAATGGTGGCCACACAAAATATTTACACTTTGGGCCCAATTTGGAAATTTTTTCTAAGGGGTGTACTCACTTTTGTTGCCAGCAGTTTAGACATTAATGGCTGTGTGTCGAGTTATTTTGAGGGGACAGTAAATTTACACTGTTATACAAGCTGTACACTGACTACTTTACATTGTATCAAAGTGTCATTTATTCAGTGTTGTCCCATGGAAAGATATAAAGAAAAATGTGAAGAAATGTGAGGGGTGTACTCACTTTTGTGAGATACTGTATGGTGTATGGGGAACTTAGCAGTGGTGCATATGCTTCACCCTGGGTTTTACAGGTAAAGCAGATACTAGATGACTGCGGGTTGTCCTACATCTGGATCACACAAAAATGCATCAACATTAACTAGTTGAAATTAACTGTTGAACGGAGGTTGAAAGATCAATTTATCTAGAGGTGGCAGAGTGAACTCACAAACATGACTTCTTGTGACACTTATGTTTTATTTAAAAAAGAGTTTAGATTAGAAAAGTATCTCATGTATGAAAAACCAAAAGTCCAGGCAGGCTATCTGTAACTTTAGAACCAGCAACAACAGAATACCGAAAGTCACTGTAAGATATAAAGGGCTTGAAAGAAGCCAGAAAATTTGTAACCTCTGTAAAGATAATTGTTTTGGTGACGAATTTCATGTCCTGTTTGTGTGTAAGAATATTAACGTTATGTATTATCGAAAAAAGTACTTGCCAAAATATTTTGTGAATTTCCCATCTATGCATAAAATTATTTTGCTTTTGAGTTCAGACAAGCCAAAAGTTATTGGTAATACAGGTGCCTTCTTAAGATATGAACTACCATTGTTTAAGTAGTGTTTTTGTCTTTGCCCCTGCCGTGCGTCATTGTTTTGTTTTGTTATGATTTGATTTGATTGTTGGGCTCCATGCCATGTGCTGTGGCCGAGAGCCGTGAATAAAAAGAAAAAATTAAAATAAATCTACAGTGTCACTATGTCACTATTAAAGCATTATTTTTGTCTCTTTTGGGTTTCTCCATGTAGGTTGATTTGCAAGTTTCTACAACCACACCTGCTCCAACACCACCAAATTCTCCAGTGAGGCTGGTCGACTCCAACAGTAGCTGCTCTGGCAGAGTGGAAGTCTTCCATAACGGCCAGTGGGGGACAGTGTGTGACGACCACTGGGGGCTGAGTGATGCTGAAGTGGTTTGTCGACAGGTCGGCTGTGGCAGGGCTCTGTCAGCTCCACAAAGTGCACATTTTGGACAGGGAAGTGGACAAATCTGGCTAGATGATCTTCAGTGTTCAGGAAATGAGTCATCGCTAACAGACTGTGCACATCTGGGACTAGGCAGCCACAACTGTGGACATCATGAAGACGCTGGTGTTACTTGTGAAGGTAAATGTCTATACATAGGGGAGAGTGGGGTGAAGTGAGCTAAAATGATTTATCAGTCAAATGTACACATTTCCCATTAATTCAGGATTTTTCCTATCAATGGAAATGATCATAAATTATTCAGGATGAAGGGCAATAAAAATATGATTGTTTAAGAAAAAGTTTTCTTGTGTCTCACTTTACCCCAGTTTAGGGGTAAACTGAGACAGACCAGAGAAATCAAAGGGGTAAACTGATCCACTTACTTTTTCCATTCTGAAACTACCATAACAACACATTTTGTAACAGTTAGAATCCTGACAGCTAGCTTGAAAACCACATTTTCCAGAACTAATGTCGGAATAGTGACAGAATCATGGGGTTTGGTCAATCAATCACGTTTTTTTCCCTAAAAACTTGAAAGTAACTCTGATCAAATACAACATATAATTTACAATGTTTTATTTAACATTCAAATGACAGATAGAACCAGTTATATTAAAACACAGTCTGGGGGTCAGAACACAGGACCCTTAGAGCCGGCTAGTGTCTGGGGGTCTGAGCAAAGGCAATCAGAAACAGCTAGAGCAGCCTGGGACTCGGATCACAGGACTAGACCCACCTGTCATTTTCCATCTTTTGAGTATTTGAATAATATTTTTCTGCATTTGTTTTATTGGGATCATTCATTGAATAAAGACATATTACTTAGAGTCCATTGATATTAAAGGTCACTCTCCTGTCCCCCACATGCATACCTGCCAAACCATGCCCTTGCTGACACCCCTTCAACCATTCAACCCCCACCTCCGGACCGCATTGTCTCTATTCAAACTAGTCTCCTTGCTACCTTAAATATAATGGATTCATTAAAAGAGGGCACAGACACTGTCTCACTTTACCCCACAGCATTTGTCTCACTTTACCTCACAATTTGAGAAAAAACTACCTCTCTTAGCAATTCAGGCTAATCTTAAGTAAGCATCATCACATGGTTTCATATGTTGGTAGTTCAACATGTATGATCTAAGTTTTTCTCCCTGAATCAATTTGCTTTGGCACAACAGTTGATTAAGTTGACAGCCAGAAAATGTACTTTTACATGCAAAAAAAATTTTTTTTTTTGAAAAAAACATGCTTACAACAGCACAATGAGGTCCTCTCCCTCATGGCCAAGGGGAAATGGGAGAGGCTTGAAAACATAATGCTCACATGACCATAAATGTGTTCCGTTAGATACAGGGGGGTGTCTCAACTTAACCCAATGTCTCACATTAGGTTAATCTCCACTACAATAATCACAGTGCAGTTGGTTTTCATCACATATGACCTGAGAAAGTTTCAAAGCACTAATTTGATATCTTACAGAATGGTTGTATTTGTGTCCAACAAAAAGCTACATTTTCTTCACAAGTAGCCTATCTTTACTCCGATTTGTACCAAACATAATAGGTATCTTCTTTCAGTGTGATAAGGAAATATATATTTAAGGCATTACTTTTAGTTGAGACCATTTTTTGAAACCAAGTGAAAATGAAGCCTAAGTATTAACAGTTTAAAGGGATATTCAGGATGTTTTGAAGTGGTTGTATGGGATACTTTGGCATAGTAAATGTGTTAACTTGTGAAAATTTAAGAGATGTTGCTGTAGCAGAAGTCAGCATTGTACGAAAAAGTATTTTCACCAAATTGAATAGCAATTGAAGAGAAATTTAGGTTTTAGGTTAGCATTTATACATGTGGTGAAACAACGTTTTTCTTCTGGCCCCCTCTGCAACAGTACAATGCTGACTTCTGCAACAGTAACCTCCCCCCTAAACTCTTTATACAGACTGTGCTGATCACCATCTCCATAAGGTAACAGACTAACTATGCCTAAGTACTCCATTCAACACTACTATAAAAATGAACTATCCCTTAAGTACTGTCAAACTGAGGAAATTGATCATTTTGCTTATTGCTGGTGAAATCAAAACCTGCTGTTGCAATGTCGGTTGAAAGAGATTTTGCTTTGACTTCAAACATAAATTGGCTCATCAGTTTCTACAACCACACCTGCTCCAACACCAACAGGTTCTTCAGTGAGGCTGGTCGGTTCCAACAGTAACTGCTCTGGCAGAGTGGAAGTCTTCCATAACGGCCAGTGGGGGACAGTGTGTGACGACCACTGGGGGCTGAGTGATGCTGAAGTGGTTTGTCGACAGGTCGGCTGTGGCAGGGCTCTGTCAGCTCCACAAAGTGCACATTTTGGACAGGGAAGTGGACAAATCTGGCTAGATGATCTTCAGTGTTCAGGAACTGAGTCATTGCTAACAAACTGTGCACATCTGGGACTAGGCAGCCACAACTGTGGACATCATGAAGACGCTGGTGTTACTTGTGAAGGTAAATGTCTATACATAGGGGAGAGTGGGGTGAAGTGAGCTAAAATGATTTATCAGTAAAATGTACACATTTCCCATTAATTCAGGATTTTTCCTATCAATTACGGTTGTTTTATGGGATACTTCGGCATAGTAAGTGTGTTAACTTGTGAAAATGGGAGAGATGTTGCTGTAGCAGAAGTCAGCATTGTACTGTTGCAGAGGGGGCCAGCCGAAAAAGTTTTTTTCACCAAATATATGAATGCTTGCCTAAACCCTAAATATCAGTTCAATTGTATGCTAAACTGAGATTGTTTCCACAGCTTTATTTTGACACCAGATAGCCCTTTATGTTTGCCAATCAGCTGCTCGACTCAGAGCTACTGCGGATTACTCAAGAGAGAAGAAAACAAAAACGAATATCTGTCTGGCTGCAAACTCAAGCTGTGGGAAAAAATCGCAGTTTGGTTTGCATTTGAACAGAAAGTTAGGTTTTAGATTAGCATTTATATATGTGGTGAAAAAAATGTTTTTCTTCTGGCCCCCTCTGCAACAGTACAATGCTGACTTCTGCTACAGTAACCTCCCCCCTAAACTCTTTATAATGACTGTGCTGATCACCATCTCCATAAGGTAACAGACTTACTTTGTCTAAGTACTCCATTCAACCCTACTTCAAAAATGAACTATCCCTTAAGTACTGTCAAACTGAGGAAATTGATCATTTTGCTTATTGCTGGTGAAATCAAAACTTGCTGTTGCAATGTCGGTTGAAAGAGATTTTGCTTTGACTTCAAACATAAATTGGCTCATCAGTTTCTACAACCACACCTGCTCCAACACCAACAGGTTATCCAGTGAGGCTGGTCGGCTCCAGCAGTAGATGCTCTGGCAGAGTGGAAGTCTTCCATAACGGCCAGTGGGGGACAGTGTGTGACGACCACTGGGGGCTGAGTGATGCTGAAGTGGTTTGTCGACAGGTCGGCTGTGGCAGGGCTCTGTCAGCTCCACAAAGTGCACATTTTGGACAGGGAAGTGGACAAATCTGGCTAGATGATCTTCAGTGTTCAGGAACTGAGTCATCGCTAACAGACTGTGCACATCTGGGACTAGGCAGCCACAACTGTGTACATCATGAAGACGCTGGTGTTACTTGTGAAGGTAAATGTCTATACATAGGGGAGAGTGGGGTGAAGTGAGATAAAATGATTTATCAGTCAAATATACACATTTCCCATTAATTCAGGATGTTTCCTATCAATGGAAATTATCAGAACTTATTCAGGATGAAGGGCAGTGAAAATATGATTGTTTTAAAAAAAGTTTTCTTGTATCTCACTTTACCCCAGTTTAGGGGTAAACTGAGACAGACCAGAGAAATCAAGGGGGTAAACTGATCCACTTACTTTTTCCACTCTGAAACTACCATAACAACACATTTTGTAACAGTTAGAATCCTGACGGCTAGCTTGAAAACCACATTTTCCAGAACTAATGTCGGACTATTAACAGAATCATGGGGTTTGGTCAATCAATCATGTTTTTTCCCTAAAAACTTGAAAATAACTCTGATCAAATGCAACATATAATTCATAAAGTTTTAATTAACATTCAAATGACAGATTGAACCAGTTAGATTAAAACACTGTCTGGAGGTCAGAACACAGGACCCTTAGAGCCAGCTAGTGTCTGGGGGTCAGAGCAAAGGCAATCAGAAACAGCTAGAACAGCCTGAGACTCAGAACACAGCACTAGACCAGCCTGTAATTTTCCATCTTTTGAGTATTTTAATAATATTTTTCTGCATTTGTTTTATTGGGATCATTCATTGAATAAAGACATATTACTTAGAGTCCATTGATATTAAAGGTCACTCTCCTGTCCCCCACATACATACCAGCCAAACCATGCCCTTGCTGACACCCCTTCAAACATTCAACCTCCACCTCAGGACCACATTGTCTCTATTCAAACTAGTCTCCTTGCTACCTTAAATATAATGGATTTATTAAAAGAGGGCACAGACACTGTCTCACTTTACCCCACAATTTGAGAAAAAAACTACGTCTCTTAGCAATTCAGGCTAATCTTAAGTAAGCATCATCACATGGTTTCATATGTTGGTAGTTCATCAACATGTATGATCTAAGTTTTTCTACCTGAATCAATTTGCTTTGACACAACAGTTGATTAAGTTAACAGCCAGAAAATGTACTTTTACATGCAAAAAAAAAATATTTTTTTGAAAAAAACATGCTTACAACAGCAGAATGAGGTCCTCTCCCTCATGGCCAAGGGGAAATGGCAGGGGCTTGAAAACATAATGCTCACATGACCATAAATGTGTTCCGTTAGAGACAGGGGGTGTCTCACATTACCCGATGTCTCACATTACCTTGTTCTCCCCTACAGTAATCACAGTGCAGTTGGTTTTCATCACATACACTATGACCTGAGAAAGTATCAAAGCACTAATTTGATATCTTACAGAATGGTTGTATTTGTGTCCAACAAAAAGCTACATTTTCATCACAAGTAGCCTATCTTTACTCCGATTTGTACCAAACATAATAGGTATCTTCTTCCAGTGTGATAAGGAAATATACATTTAAGGCATTACTTTTTGTTGAGAACGTTTTTTTAAACCAAGTGAAAATGAAGCCTAAGTATTAACAGTTTAAAGGGATATTCAGGATGTTTTGAAGTGGTTGTATGGGATGCTTCGGCAATAGTAAATGTGTAAACTTGTGAAAATTGAAGAGATGTTGCCGTAGCAGAAGTCAGCATTGTACGAAAAAAGTATTTTCACCAAATTGAATAGCAATTGAACAGAAATTTAGGTTTTAGGTTAGCATTTATATATGTGGTGAAACAACGTTTTTTTTCTGGCCCCCTCTGCAACAGTACAATGCTGACTTCTGCTACAGTAACCTCCCCCCTAAACTCTTTATAATGACTGTGCTGATCACCATCTCCATAAGGTAACAGACTAACTATGTCTAAGTACTCCATTCAACCCTACTTCAAAAATGAACTATCCATGAAGTACTGTCAAACTGAGGAAATTGATCATTTTGCTTATTGCTGGTGAAATCAAAACCTGCTGTTGCAATGTCGGTTGAAAGAGATTTTGATTTGATTCAAACAGAAATTGACTCATCAGTTTCTACAACGACACCTGCTCCAACACCACCAAGTTCTCCAGTGAGGCTGGTCGACTCCAACAGTAGCTGCTCTGGCAGAGTGGAAGTCTTCCATAACGGCCAGTGGGGGACAGTGTGTGACGACTACTGGGGGCTGAGTGATGCTGAAGTGGTCTGTCGACAGGTCGGCTGTGGCAGGGCTCTGTCAGCTCCACACCTTGCACATTTTGGACGGGGAAGTGGACCAATCTGGCTAGATGATCTTCAGTGTTCAGGAACTGAGTCATCGCTAACAGACTGTAGACATCAGGGACTAGGCAGACACAACTGTGTACATCATGAAGACGCTGGTGTTACTTGTGAAGGTAATGTCTATACATAGGGGAGAGTGGGGTGAAGTGAGCTAAAATGATTTATCAGTAACATTTACACATTTCCCATTAATTCAGGATGTTTCCTATCAATGGAAATTATCAGAACTTATTCAGGATGAAGGGCAGTGAAAATATGATTGTTTAAAAAAAAGTTTTCTTGTATCTCACTTTACCCCAGTTTAGGGGTAAACTGAGACAGACCAGAGAAATCAAGGGGGTAAACTGATCCACTTACTTTTTCCACTCTGAAACTACCATAACAACACATTTTGTAACAGTTAGAATCCTGACGGCTAGCTTGAAAACCACATTTTCCAGAACTAATGTCGGACTATTAACAGAATCATGGGGTTTGGTCAATCAATCATGTTTTTTTCCCTAAAAACTTGAAAGTAACTCTGATCAAATGCAACATATAATTCATAAAGTTTTAATTAACATTCAAATGACAGATTGAACCAGTTAGATTAAAACACTGTCTGGAGGTCAGAACACAGGACCCTTAGAGCCAGCTAGTGTCTGGGGGTCAGAGCAAAGGCAATCAGAAACAGCTAGAACAGCCTGAGACTCAGAACACAGCACTAGACCAGCCTGTAATTTTCCATCTTTTGAGTATTTTAATAATATTTTTCTGCATTTGTTTTATTGGGATCATTCATTGAATAAAGACATATTACTTAGAGTCCATTGATATTAAAGGTCACTCTCCTGTCCCCCACATACATACCAGCCAAACCATGCCCTTGCTGACACCCCTTCAAACATTCAACCTCCACCTCAGGACCACATTGTCTCTATTCAAACTAGTCTCCTTGCTACCTTAAATATAATGGATTTATTAAAAGAGGGCACAGACACTGTCTCACTTTACCCCACAATTTGAGAAAAAAACTACGTCTCTTAGCAATTCAGGCTAATCTTAAGTAAGCATCATCACATGGTTTCATATGTTGGTAGTTCATCAACATGTATGATCTAAGTTTTTCTACCTGAATCAATTTGCTTTGACACAACAGCTGATTAAGTTAACAGCCAGAAAATGTACTTTTACATGCAAAAAAAAAATATTTTTTTGAAAAAAACATGCTTACAACAGCAGAATGAGGTCCTCTCCCTCATGGCCAAGGGGAAATGGCAGGGGCTTGAAAACATAATGCTCACATGACCATAAATGTGTTCCGTTAGAGACAGGGGGTGTCTCACATTACCCGATGTCTCACATTACCTTGTTCTCCCCTACAGTAAGCACAGTGCAGTTGGTTTTCATCACATACAGTATGACCTGAGAAAGTATCAAAGCACTAATTTGATATATTACAGAATGGTTGTATTTGTGTCCAACAAAAAGCTACATTTTCATCACAAGTAGCCTATCTTTACTCCGATTTGTACCAAACATAATAGGTATCTTCTTCCAGTGTGATAAGGAAATATACATTTAAGGCATTACTTTTTGTTGAGAACGTTTTTTTAAACCAAGTGAAAATGAAGCCTAAGTATTAACAGTTTAAAGGGATATTCAGGATGTTTTGAAGTGGTTGTATGGGATGCTTCGGCAATAGTAAATGTGTAAACTTGTGAAAATTGAAGAGATGTTGCCGTAGCAGAAGTCAGCATTGTACGAAAAAAGTATTTTCACCAAATTGAATAGCAATTGAACAGAAATTTAGGTTTTAGGTTAGCATTTATATATGTGGTGAAACAACGTTTTTGTTCTGGCCCCCTCTGCAACAGTACAATGCTGACTTCTGCTACAGTAACCTCCCCCCTAAACTCTTTATAATGACTGTGCTGATCACCATCTCCATAAGGTAACAGACTAACTATGCCTAAGTACTCCATTCAACCCTAATTCAAAAATGAACTATCCATGAAGTACTGTCAAACTGAGGAAATTGATCATTTTGCTTATTGCTGGTGAAATCAAAACCTGCTGTTGCAATGTCGGTTGAAAGAGATTTTGATTTGATTCAAACAGAAATTGACTCATCAGTTTCTACAACGACACCTGCTCCAACACCACCAAGTTCTCCAGTGAGGCTGGTCGACTCCAACAGTAGCTGCTCTGGCAGAGTGGAAGTCTTCCATAACGGCCAGTGGGGGACAGTGTGTGACGACTACTGGGGGCTGAGTGATGCTGAAGTGGTCTGTCGACAGGTCGGCTGTGGCAGGGCTCTGTCAGCTCCACACCTTGCACATTTTGGACGGGGAAGTGGACCAATCTGGCTAGATGATCTTCAGTGTTCAGGAACTGAGTCATCGCTAACAGACTGTAGACATCAGGGACTAGGCAGACACAACTGTGTACATCATGAAGACGCTGGTGTTACTTGTGAAGGTAATGTCTATACATAGGGGAGAGTGGGGTGAAGTGAGCTAAAATGATTTATCAGTAACATTTACACATTTCCCATTAATTCAGGATGTTTCCTATCAATGGAAATTATCTGTATTTATTCAGGATGAAGTGCAGTGAAAATATGATTGTTTAAGAAAATGTTTTCTTGTGTCTCACTTTACCCCAGCTTAGGGGTAAACTGAGACAGTCCAGAGAAATCAAGGGGGTAAACTGATCCACTTACTTTTTCCATTCTGAAACTACCATAACAACACATGTTGTAACAGTTAGAATCCCGACAGCTAGCTTGAAAACCACATTTTCCAGAACTAATGTCGGACTAGTAACAGAATCATGGGGTTTGGTCAATCAATCACGTTTTTTTTTCCTAAAAACTTGACAGTAACTCTGATCAAATGCAACATATAATTCATAATGTTTTAATTAACATTCAAATGACAGATAGAACCAGTTAGATTAAAACACAGTCTGGGGGTCAGAACACAGGACCCTTAGAGCTAGCTAGTGTCTGGGGGTCAGAGCAAAGGCAATCAGAAACAGCTAGAGCAGCCTGGGACTCAGAACACAGGACTAGACCCACCTGTCATTTTCCATCTTTTGAGTATTTGAATAATATTTTTCAGCATTTGTTTTATTGGGATCATTCATTGAATAAATACATATTACTGAGAGTCCATTGATATTAAAGGTCAGTCTCCTGTCCCCCACGTACATACCTGCCAAACCATGCCCTTGCTGACACCCCTTCAACCATTCAACCCCCACCTCCGGACCGCATTGTCTCTTTTCAAACTAGTCTCCTTGCTACCTTAAATATAATGGATTCATTAAAAGAGGGCACAGACACTGTCTCACTTTACCCCACAGCATTTGTCTCACTTTACCGCACAATTTGAGAAAAAACTCTCTATCTTAGCAATTAAGGCTAATCTTAAGTAAGCATCATCACATGGTTTCATATGTTGGTAGTTCAACATGTATGATCTAAGTTTTTCTCCCTGAATCAATTTGCTTTGGCACATAAGTTGATTAAGTTGACAGACAGACAATTTACTTTTACATGCAAAAAATATTTTTTTTTGAAAAAAAACATGCTTACAACAGCACAATGAGGTCCTCTCCCTCAAGGCCAAGGGGAAATGGGAGGGGCTTGAAAACATAATGCTCACATGACCATAAATGTGTTCCGTTAGATACAGGTGGGTGTCTCACATTACCCAATGTCTCACATTAGCTCGTTCTTCCTTACAGTAATCACAGTGCAGTTGGTTTTCATCACATATGACCTGAGAAAGTATCAAAGCACTAATTTGATATCTTACAGAATGGTTGTATTTGTGTCCAACAAAAAGCTACATTTTCATCACAAGTAGCCTATCTTTACTCCGATTTGTAGCAAACATAATAGGTATCTTCTTCAGGTGTGATAATGAAATATGTATTTAAGGCATTACTTTTTGTTGAGACTATTTTTTTAAACGAAGTGAAAATGAAGCCGAAGTATTAACAGTTTAAAGGGATATTCAGGATTTTTTGAAGTGGTTGTATGGGATACTTGGGCATCATAAGTGTGTTAACTTGTGAAAATGGGAGAGATGTTGCTGTAGCAGAAGTCAGCATTGTACTGTTGCAGAGGGGGCCAGCCGAAAAAGTTTTTTCACCAAATATATGATGCTATATATGCTTATTGCTAGTGAAATCAAAACCTTCTGTTGCAATGTCGGTTGAAAGAGATTTTGCTTTGACTTCAAACAGAAATTGACTCATCAGTTTCTACAACCACACCTGCTCCAACACCAACAGGTTCTTCAGTGAGGCTGGTCGGTTCCAACAGTAACTGCTCTGGCAGAGTGGAAGTCTTCCATAACGGCCAGTGGGGGACAGTGTGTGACGACCACTGGGGGCTGAGTGATGCTGAAGTGGTTTGTCGACAGGTCGGCTGTGGCAGGGCTCTGTCAGCTCCACAAAGTGCACATTTTGGACAGGGAAGTGGACAAATCTGGCTAGATGATCTTCAGTGTTCAGGAACTGAGTCATTGCTAACAAACTGTGCACATCTGGGACTAGGCAGCCACAACTGTGGACATCATGAAGACGCTGGTGTTACTTGTGAAGGTAAATGTCTATACATAGGGGAGAGTGGGGTGAAGTGAGCTAAAATGGTTTATCAGTAAAATGTACACATTTCCCATTAATTCAGGATTTTTCCTATCAATTACGGTTGTTGTATGGGATACTTCGGCATAGTACGTGTGTTAACTTGTGAAAATGGGAGAGATGTTGCTGTAGCAGAAGTCAGCATTGTACTGTTGCAGAGGGGGCCAGCCGAAAAAGTTTTTTTCACCAAATATATGAATGCTTGCCTAAACCCTAAATATCAGTTCAATTGTATGCTAAACTGAGATTGTTTCCACAGCTTTATTTTGACACCAGATAGCCCTTTATGTTTGCCAATCAGCTGCTCGACTCAGAGCTACTGCGGATTACTCAAGAGAGAAGAAAACAAAAACGAATATCTGTCTGGCTGCAAACTCAAGCTGTGGGAAAAAATCGCAGTTTGGTTTGCATTTGAACAGAAAGTTAGGTTTTAGATTAGCATTTATATATGTGGTGAAAAAAACGTTTTTCTTCTGGCCCCCTCTGCAACAGTACAATGCTGACTTCTGCTACAGTAACCTCCCCCCTAAACTCTTTATAATGACTGTGCTGATCACCATCTCCATAAGGTAACAGACTTACTTTGTCTAAGTACTCCATTCAACCCTACTTCAAAAATGAACTATCCCTTAAGTACTGTCAAACTGAGGAAATTGATCATTTTGCTTATTGCTGGTGAAATCAAAACTTGCTGTTGCAATGTCGGTTGAAAGAGATTTTGCTTTGACTTCAAACATAAATTGGCTCATCAGTTTCTACAACCACACCTGCTCCAACACCAACAGGTTATCCAGTGAGGCTGGTCGGCTCCAGCAGTAGATGCTCTGGCAGAGTGGAAGTCTTCCATAACGGCCAGTGGGGGACAGTGTGTGACGACCACTGGGGGCTGAGTGATGCTGAAGTGGTTTGTCGACAGGTCGGCTGTGGCAGGGCTCTGTCAGCTCCACAAAGTGCACATTTTGGACAGGGAAGTGGACAAATCTGGCTAGATGATCTTCAGTGTTCAGGAACTGAGTCATCGCTAACAGACTGTGCACATCTGGGACTAGGCAGCCACAACTGTGTACATCATGAAGACGCTGGTGTTACTTGTGAAGGTAAATGTCTATACATAGGGGAGAGTGGGGTGAAGTGAGATAAAATGATTTATCAGTCAAATATACACATTTCCCATTAATTCCGGATGTTTCCTATCAATGGAAATTATCAGAACTTATTCAGGATGAAGGGCAGTGAAAATATGATTGTTTAAAAAAAAGTTTTCTTGTATCTCACTTTACCCCAGTTTAGGGGTAAACTGAGACAGACCAGAGAAATCAAGGGGGTAAACTGATCCACTTACTTTTTCCACTCTGAAACTACCATAACAACACATTTTGTAACAGTTAGAATCCTGACGGCTAGCTTGAAAACCACATTTTCCAGAACTAATGTCGGACTATTAACAGAATCATGGGGTTTGGTCAATCAATCATGTTTTTTCCCTAAAAACTTGAAAATAACTCTGATCAAATGCAACATATAATTCATAAAGTTTTAATTAACATTCAAATGACAGATTGAACCAGTTAGATTAAAACACTGTCTGGAGGTCAGAACACAGGACCCTTAGAGCCAGCTAGTGTCTGGGGGTCAGAGCAAAGGCAATCAGAAACAGCTAGAACAGCCTGAGACTCAGAACACAGCACTAGACCAGCCTGTAATTTTCCATCTTTTGAGTATTTTAATAATATTTTTCTGCATTTGTTTTATTGGGATCATTCATTGAATAAAGACATATTACTTAGAGTCCATTGATATTAAAGGTCACTCTCCTGTCCCCCACATACATACCAGCCAAACCATGCCCTTGCTGACACCCCTTCAAACATTCAACCTCCACCTCAGGACCACATTGTCTCTATTCAAACTAGTCTCCTTGCTACCTTAAATATAATGGATTTATTAAAAGAGGGCACAGACACTGTCTCACTTTACCCCACAATTTGAGAAAAAAACTACGTCTCTTAGCAATTCAGGCTAATCTTAAGTAAGCATCATCACATGGTTTCATATGTTGGTAGTTCATCAACATGTATGATCTAAGTTTTTCTACCTGAATCAATTTGCTTTGACACAACAGTTGATTAAGTTAACAGCCAGAAAATGTACTTTTACATGCAAAAAAAAAATATTTTTTTGAAAAAAACATGCTTACAACAGCAGAATGAGGTCCTCTCCCTCATGGCCAAGGGGAAATGGCAGGGGCTTGAAAACATAATGCTCACATGACCATAAATGTGTTCCGTTAGAGACAGGGGGTGTCTCACATTACCCGATGTCTCACATTACCTTGTTCTCCCCTACAGTAATCACAGTGCAGTTGGTTTTCATCACATACACTATGACCTGAGAAAGTATCAAAGCACTAATTTGATATCTTACAGAATGGTTGTATTTGTGTCCAACAAAAAGCTACATTTTCATCACAAGTAGCCTATCTTTACTCCGATTTGTACCAAACATAATAGGTATCTTCTCCCAGTGTGATAAGGAAATATACATTTAAGGCATTACTTTTTGTTGAGAACGTTTTTTTAAACCAAGTGAAAATGAAGCCTAAGTATTAACAGTTTAAAGGGATATTCAGGATGTTTTGAAGTGGTTGTATGGGATGCTTCGGCAATAGTAAATGTGTAAACTTGTGAAAATTGAAGAGATGTTGCCGTAGCAGAAGTCAGCATTGTACGAAAAAAGTATTTTCACCAAATTGAATAGCAATTGAACAGAAATTTAGGTTTTAGGTTAGCATTTATATATGTGGTGAAACAACGTTTTTTTTCTGGCCCCCTCTGCAACAGTACAATGCTGACTTCTGCTACAGTAACCTCCCCCCTAAACTCTTTATAATGACTGTGCTGATCACCATCTCCATAAGGTAACAGACTAACTATGTCTAAGTACTCCATTCAACCCTACTTCAAAAATGAACTATCCATGAAGTACTGTCAAACTGAGGAAATTGATCATTTTGCTTATTGCTGGTGAAATCAAAACCTGCTGTTGCAATGTCGGTTGAAAGAGATTTTGATTTGATTCAAACAGAAATTGACTCATCAGTTTCTACAACGACACCTGCTCCAACACCACCAAGTTCTCCAGTGAGGCTGGTCGACTCCAACAGTAGCTGCTCTGGCAGAGTGGAAGTCTTCCATAACGGCCAGTGGGGGACAGTGTGTGACGACTACTGGGGGCTGAGTGATGCTGAAGTGGTCTGTCGACAGGTCGGCTGTGGCAGGGCTCTGTCAGCTCCACACCTTGCACATTTTGGACGGGGAAGTGGACCAATCTGGCTAGATGATCTTCAGTGTTCAGGAACTGAGTCATCGCTAACAGACTGTAGACATCAGGGACTAGGCAGACACAACTGTGTACATCATGAAGACGCTGGTGTTACTTGTGAAGGTAATGTCTATACATAGGGGAGAGTGGGGTGAAGTGAGCTAACATGATTTATCAGTAACATTTACACATTTCCCATTAATTCAGGATGTTTCCTATCAATGGAAATTATCTGTATTTATTCAGGATGAAGTGCAGTGAAAATATGATTGTTTAAGAAAATGTTTTCTTGTGTCTCACTTTACCCCAGCTTAGGGGTAAACTGAGACAGTCCAGAGAAATCAAGGGGGTAAACTGATCCACTTACTTTTTCCACTCTGAAACTACCATAACAACACATGTTGTAACAGTTAGAATCCCGACAGCTAGCTTGAAAACCACATTTTCCGGAACTAATGTCGGACTAGTAACAGAATCATGGGGTTTGGTCAATCAATCACGTTTTTTTTCCTAAAAACTTGACAGTAACTCTGATCAAATGCAACATATAATTCATAATGTTTTAATTAACATTCAAATGACAGATAGAACCAGTTAGATTAAAACACAGTCTGGGGGTCAGAACACAGGACCCTTAGAGCTAGCTAGTGTCTGGGGGTCAGAGCAAAGGCAATCAGAAACAGCTAGAGCAGCCTGGGACTCAGAACACAGGACTACACCCACCTGTCATTTTCCATCTTTTGAGTATTTGAATAATATTTTTCAGCATTTGTTTTATTGGGATCATTCATTGAATAAATACATATTACTGAGAGTCCATTGATATTAAAGGTCAGTCTCCTGTCCCCCACGTACATACCTGCCAAACCATGCCCTTGCTGACACCCCTTCAACCATTCAACCCCCACCTCCGGACCGCATTGTCTCTTTTCAAATTAGTCTCCTTGCTACCTTAAATATAATGGATTCATTAAAAGAGGGCACAGACACTGTCTCACTTTACCCCACAGCATTTGTCTCACTTTACCGCACAATTTGAGAAAAAACTATCTATCTTAGCAATTAAGGCTAATCTTAAGTAAGCATCATCACATGGTTTCATATGTTGGTAGTTCAACATGTATGATCTAAGTTTTTCTCCCTGAATCAATTTGCTTTGGCACATAAGTTGATTAAGTTGACAGACAGACAATTTACTTTTACATGCAAAAAATATTTTTTTTTGAAAAAAAACATGCTTACAACAGCACAATGAGGTCCTCTCCCTCAAGGCCAAGGGGAAATGGGAAGGCTTGAAAACATAATGCTCACATGACCATAAATGTGTTCCGTTAGATACAGGTGGGTGTCTCACATTACCCAATGTCTCACATTAGCTCGTTCTTCCTTACAGTAATCACAGTGCAGTTGGTTTTCATCACATATGACCTGAGACAGTATCAAAGCACTAATTTGATATCTTACAGAATTGTTGTATTTGTGTCCAACAAAAAGCTACATTTTCTTCACAAGTAGCCTATCTTTACTCCGATTTGTAGCAAACATAATAGGTATCTTCTTCAGGTGTGATAATGAAATATGTATTTAAGGCATTACTTTTTGTTGAGACTATTTTTTTAAACGAAGTGAAAATGAAGCCGAAGTATTAACAGTTTAAAGGGATATTCAGGATTTTTTGAAGTGGTTGTATGGGATACTTGGGCATCATAAGTGTGTTAACTTGTGAAAATGGGAGAGATGTTGCTGTAGCAGAAGTCAGCATTGTACTGTTGCAGAGGGGGCCAGCCGAAAAAGTTTTTTCACCAACTATATGATGCTATATATGCTTATTGCTAGTGAAATCAAAACCTTCTGTTGCAATGTCGGTTGAAAGAGATTTTGCTTTGACTTCAAACAGAAATTGACTCATCAGTTTCTACAACCACACCTGCTCCAACACCAACAGGTTCTTCAGTGAGGCTGGTCGGTTCCAACAGTAACTGCTCTGGCAGAGTGGAAGTCTTCCATAACGGCCAGTGGGGGACAGTGTGTGACGACCACTGGGGGCTGAGTGATGCTGAAGTGGTTTGTCGACAGGTCGGCTGTGGCAGGGCTCTGTCAGCTCCACAAAGTGCACATTTTGGACAGGGAAGTGGACAAATCTGGCTAGATGATCTTCAGTGTTCAGGAACTGAGTCATTGCTAACAAACTGTGCCCATCTGGGACTAGGCAGCCACAACTGTGGACATCATGAAGACGCTGGTGTTACTTGTGAAGGTAAATGTCTATACATAGGGGAGAGTGGGGTGAAGTGAGCTAAAATGATTTATCAGTAAAATGTACACATTTCCCATTAATTCAGGATTTTTCCTATCAATTACGGTTGTTGTATGGGATACTTCGGCATAGTAAGTGTGTTAACTTGTGAAAATGGGAGAGATGTTGCTGTAGCAGAAGTCAGCATTGTACTGTTGCAGAGGGGGCCAGCCGAAAAAAGTTTTTTTCACCAAATATATGAATGCTTGCCTAAACCCTAAATATCAGTTCAATTGTATGCTAAACTGAGATTGTTTCCACAGCTTTATTTTGACACCAGATAGCCCTTTATGTTTGCCAATCAGCTGCTCGACTCAGAGCTACTGCGGATTACTCTAGAGAGAAGAAAACAAAAACAAATATCTGTCTGGCTGCAAACTCAAGCTGTGGGAAAAAATTGCAGTTTGGCTTGCATTTGAACAGAAAGTTAGGTTTTAGATTAGCATTTATATATGTGGTGAAAAAAACGTTTTTCTTCTGGCCCCCTCTGCAACAGTACAATGCTGACTTCTGCTACAGTAACCTCCCCCCTAAACTCTTTATAATGACTGTGCTGATCATCATCTCCATAAGGTAACAGACTAACTGTGTCTAAGTACTCCATTCAACCCTACTTCAAAAATGAACTATCCCTTAAGTACTGTCAAACTGAGGAAATTGATAATTTTGCTTATTGCTGGTGAAATCAAAACCTGCTGTTGCAATGTCGGTTGAAAGAGATTTTGCTTTGACTTCAAACATAAATTGGCTCATCAGTTTCTACAACCACACCTGCTCCAACACCAACAGGTTATCCAGTGAGGCTGGTCGGCTCCAGCAGTAGATGCTCTGGCAGAGTGGAAGTCTTCCATAACGGCCAGTGGGGGACAGTGTGTGACGACCACTGGGGGCTGAGTGATGCTGAAGTGGTTTGTCGACAGGTCGGCTGTGGCAGGGCTCTGTCAGCTCCACAAAGTGCACATTTTGGACAGGGAAGTGGACAAATCTGGCTAGATGATCTTCAGTGTTCAGGAACTGAGTCATCGCTAACAGACTGTGCACATCTGGGACTAGGCAGCCACAACTGTGTACATCATGAAGACGCTGGTGTTACTTGTGAAGGTAAATGTCTATACATAGGGGAGAGTGGGGTGAAGTGAGATAAAATGATTTATCAGTCAAATATAGACATTTCCCATTAATTCAGGATGTTTCCTATCAATGGAAATTATCAGAACTTATTCAGGATGAAGGGCAGTGAAAATATGATTGTTTAAAAAAAAGTTTTCTTGTGTCTCACTTTACCCCAGTTTAGGGGTAAACTGAGACAGACCAGAGAAATCAAGGGGGTAAACTGATCCACTTACTTTTTCCACTCTGAAACTACCATAACAACACATTTTGTAACAGTTAGAATCCTGACAGCTAGCTTGAAAACCACATTTTCCAGAACTAATGTCGGACTATTAACAGAATCATGGGGTTTGGTCAATCAATCATGTTTTTTTTCCCTAAAAACTTGAAAGTAACTCTGATCAAATGCAACATATAATTCATAAAGTTTTAATCAACATTCAAATGACAGATTGAACCAGTTAGATTAAAACACAGTCTGGAGGTCAGAACACAGGACCCTTAGAGCCAGCTAGTGTCTGAGGGTCAGAGCAAAGGCAATCAGAAACAGCTAGAGCAGCCTGGGACTCAGAACACAGGACTAGACCCACCTGTCATTTTCCATCTTTTGAGTATTTTAATAATATTTTTCTGCATTTGTTTTATTGGGATCATGCATTGAATAAAGACATATTACTTAGAGTCCATTGATATTAAAGGTCACTCTCCTGTCCCCCACATACATACCTGCCAAACCATGCCCTTGCTGACACCCCTTCAACCATTCAACCCCCACCTCCGGACCGCATTGTCTCTATTCAAACTAGTCTCCTTGCTACCTTAATTATAGTGGATTCATTAAAAGAGGGTACAGACACTGTCTCACTTTACCCCACAATTTGAGAAAAAACTACCTCTCTTAGCAATTCAGGCTAATCTTAAGTAAGCATCATCACATGGTTTCATATGTTGGTAGTTCATCAACATAATAATAATAATAATTCATTTTATTTAGAGGGCGCCTTTCTTAGCACCCAAGGTCACCTTACAGGGCAGTTTAAAAACAAAACAAACAAAATCAGCAATCATAAAAAACACAAGAACAAGATACATTGAACAATTTACATAAGTGGGGTGAAATGGGTTGAATGGAATATGTCAGATTAAAAAGATGTGTTTTGAGACGGGACTTAAAAGTGGAAAGAGTGTCAGAATTACGGATGTCAGGTGGGAGGGTGTTCCAGAGGTGGGGGGCAGATCGGCTGTATGCCCTGGACCCCATGGTAACCAGGCGGGTGGGTGGAACAGTGAATTGAATGGAAGAGGAGGACCGGAGAGTGCGGGTGTGTGTGTTGGTGTGCAGGAGGTCACATATGTATGGAGGGGCGAGGTTGTGGAGGGCCTTGAAGGTGAGGAGCAGAATCTTAAAGTTGATGCGGGTTTTGACCGGGAGCCAGTGAAGCTGCTGAAGGACAGGGGTGATGTGATTAATGGAGGGGGTTCTGGTGATGATGCGAGCAGCAGAGTTCTGGACCAGTTGGAGTTTACGGATGGACTTGAGGGGGAGACCGAAGAGGAGGGAGTTACAATAGTCGATGCGGGAAGTGACCAGACTGTGAACAAGGATGGTGGCAGTGTGGGGGGTAAGGGAGGGGCGGAGGCGGTTGATGTTTCGAAGGTGGAAGTAGGCAGTCCGGGTAATGTTATTGATGTGGGGTTGAAATGATAGTGTGGGGTCGAGGATGACACCCAGGCTCTTAACCTGGGGGAGGGGGAAACAGTGGAGTTATCAATGGTGAGAGAAAAGCTGTCGGTTTTGGATAATGTAGATTTGGTGCCAATGAGGAGAACCTCGGTTTTGCTGCTGTTTAATTTCAGGAAGTTTTGAGTGAACCAGGTTTTTATTTCTGAGATGCAATCAGTAAGGGAAGTGGGCGGGAGAGTGGACGAGGGCTTTGTAGAGAGGTAGAGCTGGGTGTCATCAGCATAACAGTGGAAATTAATGTCAAATTTGCGGAAGATATTGCCGAGGGGAAGGAGGTAAATGATGAAGAGTAGGGGCCCCAGGACCGAGCCCTGGGGAACACCTGAGGTGACGGGGGAGGGGATGGATTTAAAAGACTTTACTTGAACAAATTGAGTACGGCCAGAAAGATAAGATGTGAACCAATCTAATGGAGTGTTGGTGATGCCAATGGAGGATAGTCTGCTGAGCAGGGTAGTGTGACAGATGGTGTCAAAGGCTGCACTCAGGTCCAGGAGGATGAGGATGGTGAGTAGTCCAGAATCAGCTGCCATAAGGAGGTCATTGGTGATTTTGATGAGTGCAGTTTCAGTGCGATGGAGTGGGCGGAATCCGGACTGGAACTGTTCATAAAGGTTATTGTCAGATAGGTGAACATGGAGTTGGGAGGCCACTGTCTTTTCCAGGATTTTGGAGATAAAGGGAAGATTGGATATGGGACGGATGTTGTTGAAGTTGGAGGGGTCTGCACCAGGTTTTTTCAGAATTGGGGTGATGGCAGCAGTTTTGAAGGATGTAGGGACAGTTCCAGTAGTAAGAGAGGAGTGGATGATTGCAGAAATGAGAGGAACTAGGGAGGGGAGGGAGGCCTTAACCAGATGTGTGGGTAGGGGGTCAAGTTGACAGGTGGATGGCTTGGATTTCCGAATGAGTTCAGTGATTTCTGAGATAGTAGGGAGCTGGAAGGAGGAGAATGAGTGTGTGGAAGGGTGAAAGTCGGCTGATATATTGAGATGAGGGGTTGGTCCAAGGTGCTGGTGAATGTTTTTGATTTTATCGATGAAAAAGGACATCATGGAGTTGCAGAAGGAGGTTGTGTACAGGTGAGGGGGGAGAGAATCCTGGGGTTGGGTCATTTTGTTAAGTAGGGAAAAGAGTGACTTAGAGTTTCCTTTGTTGGCAGTGATCATATTGGAGTAGTAGTGGGTTTTAGTGCTGGCAATAGAGTCTTTATAATGCAAGATGTGGTTCTTGTACATCTCTTTGTGAATACTGAGACCAGTTTTCCTCTGAAGACGTTCAAGTTGCCGACCTTTGGCTTTCATTAAACGGAGATTGGGAGTGAACCAAGGGGCAGAGATGGAAAAGGAAACAGATCTGGTTTTTAATGGGGCAAGGGAATTAAGGATATTATTGAGTCCAGTGTTGTAATGAGAGACCAGTTCATCAGGGGTGGATAGATTGCGAATGTCAGGGAGGCAGGAGGAGTGGATTCTTGAAGTGAGAGTGGCAGGGTCAATATTCTTTATATTACGAAATGAAATATGGCGGGGTTTTTTTGAGATGGAGAGAGCGAGTTTAAATGTAAATGAGATGCAGAAAATGGTCAGTTATGGGGAGTTCATCAGCTGTGAGATCAAAAGGGGTGACACCAGAGCAGCAGATTAAGTCCAGAATGTGTCCTTTGGAGTGTGTGGGGAAAGTGGTATGTTGTTGACATCCAACACTATCTAAACAGGAAGTAAAGTCTTTGGTGAGAGGCAGATTGATATTGTCCATGTGAATGTTAAAATCACCCAGTAGAATTATGTTTGGTGAGAGAGAGGATAAATGGGTGAGAAAGGCAGCAAAGTCATTTAAAAATTCACTATTCGGTTTAGGGGGGCGGTAGACGGTAGCAATGATGGTTGGAGTGGGACCAGACAACTCGCAGACAACAGATTCAAACGAGCTGCAGACAGGCACTGACACCAGCGAGACCTTCAACTTATCGCGGTAAATCATCACGAGACCTCCTCCCCGGCCAGAGCCACGGGGTTGACAGATGTAAACAAACCCGCTAGGAGTGGATTCAATCAGCTGAGAGAAGTCGTTTGGCTGTTGCCATGTCTCGGTTAAACATAGAAAGTCTAGCTTGCGATCAGTGATGATATCCTGGATGAGATGTCCTTTGCCTGTCAGTGAGCGGATATTAAGCAGAGCGAAGTTGAGTGCGGTGTTGTCACAGCTGACGGAGCTAGCCGACCGAGCTAGGCGGGCTAACACACCGTGGTCGACGCTGTGGTCGACAGCCCGGCTGGTTGAGCGTGGAGGGGGAGGAGAGCTGGACCAGATGGACTTAATTCCTGTAGAGCTGTTGTGGTGGAAATTCCTGCGGGACCCTCGGTGGATGTATCTCCGGCGGGGCTGGAAGGCGATGTCCGGGTGAAGGTGGAAAGCCTCCGGCGGAGGTCCGGGCAGGTGACAGCGGAGCCGGAGCAGGTCAATGGCTGAGTACTGGAGCAAACCCGTCACTGGTAGATGAGCAGGCATTAATACGATCCAGACACAGACAAACCAGATGTATGTCCTAGTGGCCCATATTGTAGACTTTGGCAGCATCAACGGCCAGCCAACGGCCAGTGGAGACGCCAGTTGAGTCTCAAACCGGAGCAAAGCAGGTAAGCTAGCCGCCAGTGAATTGTAATTTTCACAGAAACGGTAGTGCGAGAAGATTGTAGAAATAATTCAAATTATGCCAATCCCAATGTCCGATTAGGTCACAGAATCATAAAATAAATGTTGAAAGTATGGAGAGTTCAAAAGTTTAAAGAAGTTACAAAGTTACCGGCGAGCAGCGGCATCAAGTTGCCAGCGTTCACTCGTTGCCATAACAGGTAACATGTATGATCTAAGTTTTTCTACCTGAATCAATTTATTTTGGCACAACAGTTGATTAAGTTGACATCCAGAAAATTTACTTTTACATCCAAAACAAAATATATTTTTTGAAAAAAAACATGCTTATAACAGCAGAATGAGGTCCTCACCCTCATGGCCAAGGGGAAATGGGAGGGGCTTGAGAACATAATGCTAACATGACCATACATGTGTTCCGTTAGATACAGGGGGTGTCTCACATTACCCGATATCTCACATTAGCTTGTTCTCCCCTATAGTAAGCACAGTGCAGTTGGTTTTCATCACATATGACCTGAGAAAGTATCAAAGCACTAATTTGATATCTTACAGAATGGTTGTATTTGTGTCCAACAAAAAGCTACATTTTCATCACAAGTAGCCTATCTTTACTCCGATTTGTACCAAACATAATAGGTATCTTCTTCCAGTGTGATAATGCAATATGTATTTAAGGCATTACTTTTTGTTGAGACCATTTTTTTAAACCAAGTGAAAATGAAGCCTAAGTATTAACAGTTTAAAGGGATATTCAGGATGTTTTGAAGTGGTTGTATGGGATACTTCGGCATAGTAAATGTGTTAACTTGTGAAAATTGAAGAGATGTTGCTGTAGCAGAAGTCAGCATTGTAGGAAGAAGTATTTTCACCAAATTGAATAGCAATTGAACAGAAATTTAGGTTTTAGATTAGCATTTATACATGTGGTGAAACAACGTTTTTCTTCTGGCCCCCTCTGCAACAGTACAATGCTGACTTCTGCTACAGTAACCTCCCCCCTAAATTCTTTATAATGACTGTGCTGATCACCATCTCCATAAGGTAACAGACTAACTGTGTCTAAGTACTCCATTCAACCCTACTTCAAAAATTAACTATCCCTTAAAGACCTACTTCACCGGTGGGAATATGAAGATGTATTGAACTCTGAGATCCTATTTAGTATAAATGTGCAAAAAAAAAATGAAATTGGTTCATCCTTGCCTGAGAAAAGGCAGAAAGAGTCACAGTAAGAAAAATGTAGGGTTAGGATTAACAGGACAGCTGGGCCAAGGGAAGACTGAGGGAAGATTGAGGGAAGAAAAACCTCATTCATTATATTATAATAGTGATTTTATAATGATAGAACGCCGGTTCCGTATGGGTGAAGTATTCCTTTAAGTACTTTCAAACTGAGGAAATGTATCATTTTGCTTATTACTGGTGAAATCAAAACCTGCTGTTGCAATGTCCGTTGAAAGAGATTTTGCTTTGACTTCAAACATAAATTGGCTCATCAGTTTCTACAACCACACCTGCTCCAACACCAACAGGTTATCCAGTGAGGCTGGTCGGCTCCAGCAGTAGATGCTCTGGCAGAGTGGAAGTCTTCCATAACGGCCAGTGGGGGACAGTGTGTGACGACCACTGGGGGCTGAGTGATGCTGAAGTGGTTTGTCGACAGGTCGGCTGTGGCAGGGCTCTGTCAGCTCCACAAAGTGCACATTTTGGACAGGGAAGTGGACAAATCTGGCTAGATGATCTTCAGTGTTCAGGAACTGAGTCATGGCTAACAGACTGTGCACATCTGGGACTAGGCAGACACAACTGTGGACATAGTGAAGACGCTGGTGTTACTTGTGAAGGTAAATGTCTATACATAGGGGAGAGTGGGGTGAAGTGAGCTAAAATGATTTATCAGTAAAATGTACACATTTCCCATTAATTCAGGATTTTTCCTATCAATTACTTTTTGTTGAGACCATTTTTTTAAACCAAGTGAAAATTAAGCCTAAGTTTTAACAGTTTAAAGGGATTTTAAGGTTGTTTTGAAGTGGTTGTATGGGATACTTCGTCATAGTAAGTGTGTTAACTTGTGAAAATGGGAGAGATGTTGCTATAGCAGAAGTCAGCATTGTACTGTTGCAGAGGGGGCCAGCCGAAAAAGTTTTTTCACCAAATATATGAATGCTTGCCTAAAACCTAAATATCAGTTCAATTGTATGCTAAACTGAGATTGTTTCCACAGCTTTATTTTGACACCAGATAGCCCTTTATTTTTGCCAATCAGCTGCTCGACTCAGAGCTACTGCGGATTACTCTAGAGAAAAGAAAACAAAAACGAATATCTGTCTGGCTGCAAACTCAAGCTGTGGGAAAAAATCTCAGTTTAGCTTGCAGTTGAACAGAAAGTTAGGTTTTAGGTTAGCATTTATATATGTGGTGAAAAAAAGTTTTGGAAACACTTTATAATAACTATCCGTTGTAACTCGTTAATAGATCATTAGTAAACTCTTAATTAATGATTATTAATGATTTGTTAAGTGTTTGTTAGCAGTTTGTTAAGGATTTATAACAATGGTAGATAGTTAATAGCTTAATAATTGAATCAGTTCATCTGGGAGGTAATCCGAGATTAACTGATCACGTCACGTTCAAGTCCATGGCATGCAGTGTGTATTGAGTTTATTTAAAAATATTTGAAAATGGGGCTGCCCTCAGTTGCCCATGCACTGTGTATAGTCTATAGCCTATTTCAGCCTCGTCGGTATCTCGGATTACCTCCCAGATGAACTGATTCAATTATTAAGCTATTAACTATCTACCATTGTTATAAATCCTTAACACACTGCTAACAAACACTTAACAAATCATTAATAATCATTAATTAACAGTTTACTAATGATCTATTAACGAGTTACAACGGATAGTTATTATAAAGTGTTACCAAAGTTTTTCTTCTGGCCCCCTCTGCAACAGTACAATGCTGACTTCTGCTACAGTAACCTCCCCCTAAACTCTTTATAATGACTGTGTTGATCACCATCTCCATAAGGTAACAGACTAACTGTGTCTAAGTACTCCATTCAACCCTACTTCAAAAATGAACTATCCCTTAAAGACCTACTTCACCGGTGGGAATATGAAGATGTATTGAACTCTGAGATCCTATTTAGTATAAATGTGCAAAACAAATTGAAATTGGTTCATCCTAGCCTGAGAAAAGGCAGAAAGAGTGTTTTATGGTCTCACTGTCTAACCCTACATGTTTCTTACTGTGACATCACAGTAAGAAAAATGTAGGGTTAGGATTAACAGGACAGCTGGGCCAAGGGAAGACTGAGGGAATACTGAGCGAAGATTAACCTCATTCATTATATTATAATAGTGATTTTATAATGATAGAACGCCGGTTCCGTATGGGTGAAGTATTCCTTTAAGTACTGTCAAACTGAGGAAATTGATAATTTTGCTTATTACTGGTGAAATCAAAACCTGCTGTTGCAATGTCCGTTAAAAGAGATTTTACTTTGACTTCAAACATAAATTGGCTCATCAGTTTCTACAACCACACCTGCTCCAACACCAACAGGTTCTTCAGTGAGGCTGGTCGGCTCCAGCAGTAGCTGCTCTGGCAGAGTGGAAGTCTTCCATAACGGCCAGTGGGGGACAGTGTGTGACGATTCCTGGGGGCTGACTGATGCTGACGTGGTATGTCAACAGGTCGGCTGTGGCAGGGCTCTGTCAGCTCCACAAAGTGCACATTTTGGACAGGGAAGTGGACAAATCTGGCTAGATGATCTTCAGTGTTCAGGAACTGAGTCATTGCTAACAGACTGTGCACATCTGGGACTAGGCAGCCACAACTGTGGACATCATGAAGACGCTGGTGTTATTTGTGAAGGTAAATGTCTATACATAGGGGAGAGTGGGGTGAAGTGAGCTAAAATTATTTATCAATAAAATGTAAACATTTGCCATTAATTCAGGATAATTCCTATCAATGGAAATTATCAGAATATATTCAGGATGAAGGGCAGTGAAAATATGATTGTTTAAAAAAAAGTTTTCTTGTGTCTCACTTTACCCCAGGCTTAGGGGTTAACTGAGACAGATGAAAGAAAGCAAGGGGGTAAACTGATCCACTTACTTTTTCCATTCTGAAACTACCATTACAACACATTTTGTAACAGTTAGAATCCTGACAGCTAGCTTGAAAACCACATTTTCCAGAACTAATGTCGGCCTAGTAACAGAATCATGGGGTTTGGTCAATCAATCAAGTTTTTTTTCTCCAAAAACTTGAAAGTAACTCTGATCAAATGCAACATATAATTCATAAAGTTTAAATTAACATTAAAATGACAGATTGAACCAGTTAGATTAAAACACAGTCTGGAGGTCAGAACACAGGACCCTTAGAGCCAGCTAGTGTATGGGGGTCAGAGCAAAGGCAATCAGAAACAGCTAGAACAGCCTGTGACTCAGAACACAGAGCTAGACCCACCTGTCATTTTCCATCTTTTGAGTATTTGAATAATATTTTTCTGCATTTCTTTTATTGGGATCATTCATTGAATTATTTATTTATTTATTTATTTATTTATTTATTTATTTATTTATTTATTTATTTATTTATTTATTTATTTATTCATTCTTTCGGACAATTACACACAATACACAATTTTGTCTTTGACATATTCATACTTCTTTGTGTTATGGTCCGAAGGGTAGCAGGAGAAGCCAAAGGCTTATCAGGTCCCGCCCCCATTGTCATCAGATCCAGATACACAGATACACAGCTACTGGTACAGATAAAACACAATTATGTTGTTGTTATTTATTTATTTTTTTTTTTTAAGAAGCTCCAGTCCATTATACAGACAATTGTAGGTCTCCTTATTCATTGACAGTGTACAACCACGCCCCAACCTCAGCGATTTTTACCAGCATCCAATAAGGAAGTGACCACAACTGTAGTAACCGGAAGTGCCACTAGGGGGTGGTAACAAGACTGAGCCATTTTTCATTGACTCACTTGTTAAACAGGCTGTTTTCAAAGTCTTATTAAACCTATTTACACCCTGGTCCACAAAACCATTTTAGTCCGTATGTTTAGGTCATATCTCCATGACAACACTGAGGGGGGTGAATTTTTTCGGACCACGCTAGTTTTTATTTTATCGGAGGTTAAAATGTATTGGCGCGATCTCTTGAGTGACAGCTCTCCGTCCGTTGTCCCTCACTTTGCCTCAGAGGTATATGTCAGCTATCTCCCTCCCCCTCACAAAATGGCGACGCGCACAAACCATGATTATTGGATGCCGTGTGAATAACTGAGGTCAGCCCGGATGCTACATCCATATAATGTACTATCTATTTGTACAACAGACATGCTTTCCATTTTACCAATGAATTTTGATTACTCATCGTTAACCTCTCTTTCCTCTGAAGCCTTTTTTGCGATGTCTCCTTTGATAGCTGCAATATCGGATCACATATTTGCCTACTCCTCCCGAAGAGCAGTAATAGCCGCTTGTGTTCCATCCATAACTTTCGACGCTGCATGTCTGCCATCTCTCCATTCGGCTTGTGCATCAGTGATTTTCTTCAGTTTGCGATACAGAACATACAAACCAAATCCCAAAGCAAGTATCCCCACCGTCATGCCAGCGAAGATGTATACATCTTCGACATCCTCAATGTCCAATGCTGCCAGGCAAACCACTTTCCACACAGCTGTCTTGTACGTCACCGGCCAGGAAGGTGCCACCGTGGACACTGTGACTCTCCAGCTCCTGCTCGTCTGGTTGAAAACACGCGGCCAATCGCATTCAAAGACCAATTTAGCAGTTCCATGATCAATCTGATTGCTTCAGCTTTTAAGTTCAGTTCGGTTCAGTTCAGTTAATTTTATTATTTTTTTTTAATGTATCGTCTCTGCCTGTGACAATGCAGAGTGTGATGTGGTCTTCTCAATTTCTTCTCTGGTAGTCTAAACACATCTGCAAAAGTATTCAAAACAGTCAAATCTGTCTGCTGACCTCTGTTATTTGTTATGGTATTTTTATGGTAGTGATGGTAGTGATTTCACATTGTGCTCAGCTTATTGGTAAGCTGTCTGTCTGTAGTTTTCAATCAGTTTTGAAACATATTTTTTTTTTGATTGAGCAAACTGCAACTTCCTGTGACATCTTCATCTAGATCATTCCATAGTTTAATACCCTTTACAGAAATCTAAAAGGATTTAAGTGTGCTCCGTATAATTTTCTCAGTGAATTTTCTTCTACTTCTTAAATCATACGAAACTCCTCTTTCTTCAAACATGTAAACTGATAGGAAGGCTTACGTATTACTTAGAGTCCATTGATATTAAAGGTCACTCTCCTGTCCCCCACATACATACCTACCAAACCATGCCCTTGCTGACACCCTTTTAACCATTCAACCCCCACCTCCGGACCGCATTGTCTCTATTCAAACTAGTCTCCTTGCTACCTTAAATATAATGGATTCATTAAAAGAGGGTACAGACATTGTCTCACTTTACCCCACAATTTGAGAAAAAACTACCTCTCTTAGCAATTCAGTCTAATCTTACATTAGCATCATCACATGGTTTCATATGTTGGTAATTCATCAACATTTATGATGTAAGTTTTTCTCCCTGAATCAATTTGCTTTGGCACAACAGTTGATTAAGTTGACAGCCAGAAAATTTACTTTTACATGCAAAAAAAATATTTTTGTGAAAAAAATCATGGTTTTAACAGAACAATGGGGTCCTCTCCCTCATGGCCAAGGGGAAATGGGAGGGGCTTGAAAACATAATGCTCACATGACCATACATGTGTTCCGTTAGATACAGGGGGTGTCTCACATTACCCGATGTCTCACATTACCTTGTTCTCCCCTACAGTAAGCACAGTGCA
Source organism: Hyperoplus immaculatus (assembly GCA_949357725.1). NCBI lineage: Eukaryota > Metazoa > Chordata > Actinopteri > Uranoscopiformes > Ammodytidae > Hyperoplus > Hyperoplus immaculatus. Next base: position 248,166 of record OX442357.1, on the reverse strand, counting down.
GTTGGTTTTAATCACATATGACCTGAAAAAGTATCAAAGCACTAATTTGATATCTTATAGAATGGTTGTATTTGTATCCAACAAAAAGCTACATTTTCATCACAAGTAGCCTATCTTTACTCCGATTTGTACCAAACATAATAGGTATCTTCTTCAAGTGTGATAAGGAAATATTCATTTAAGGGCCCGTGTCCACCTAACGCCTTTTTCCAAGCGTTAAACGCTGGCTGTGCGCTCGGGAGTGTGTCTACTGAGCGTTTTTTTCGACCGCTTTTTTCAAGCGTTTTATGAGCTGGGAGAGAGAGTGCTGTGATCGGGGGAGAGAAAATGCTGATCGTCACCTGTCAGTCAGACCTATCAACACTGGTTTAACTCTTTAGGCTTGCTGTTTTCTATTAAATCGTTACATTTTAATATGAGTAGTCTTATGAAACAGAGAATACTTTCCACCATCCTCTGTTTGGATGAGGAGTTATCGCGGCTCCTGCAAACTCACACGGAGCAAGTTGTAGGCTGACGAGTGCGAATGAAACGATCCGTAGGAGATAAAAATCAAGAGTTCGCCTAATCTGCTCCCACAAACGGGCTCTCCTCCCTCTGTTGTGGTCATTTTAAGTCACTATCTTCGTACAGTTTTGGGTAAACAGAGACGGAAAAAGCAGTTTCTCTTCCGTCTTCTTTGTTGCCAAGGCGACGAGTCCCGACGATCTACTATCTGATTGGCCCTTTGAAAAAAGCGGCGGTGACGTCCCCACCGCCTTTCTGAAAAGTTGAACTTTTTTCAACTTGCAAATCTCGAAGCGGCCGCACAAAAAGGCAAAAACGCTTGAAAAAAAAACGCTGGGCGCTGCGCCTTTTCTCAGAGCGGCCGCCTTTTGCCGAGGCGGCCGCTTCTCATTGGGAATCAATTGAAAAAAGGCGCTTGCGGTGGGAAAAAGGCGTTAGGTGGGCACGGGCCCTAAGGCATTACTTTTTGTTGTGACCATTTTTTTAAACCAAGTGAAAATGAAGCCTAAGTTTTAACAGTTTAAAGGGATATTCAGGATGTTTTGAAATGGTTGTATGGGATACTTCGGCATAGTAAGTGTGTTAACTTGTGAAAATGGGAGAGATGTTGCTGTAGCAGAAGTCAGCATTGTACTGTTGCAGAGGGGGCTAGCCGAAAAAGTCTTTTCACCAAATATATGAAGGCTTGCCTAAAACCTAAATATCGGTTCAATTGTATGCTAAACTGAGATTGTTTCCACAGCTTTATTTTGACACCAGATAGCCCTTTATGTTTGCCAATCAGCTGCTCGACTCAGAGCTACTGCGGATTACTCTAGAGAAAAGAAAAGAAAAACGAATATCTGTCTGGCTGCAAACTCAAGCTGTGGGAAAAAACATCTCAGTTTAGCTTGCATTTGAATAGAAAGTTAGGTTTTATGTTAACATTTATATATGTGGTGAAAAAACGTTTTTCTTCTGGCCCCCTCTGCAACAGTATAATGCTGACTTCTGCTACAGTAACCTCCCCCCTAAAATCTTTATACAGACTGTGCTGATCACCATCTCCATAAGGTAACAGACTAACTGTGCCTAAGTACTCCATTCAACCCTACTTCAAAAATGAACTATCCCTTAAGTACTGTCAAACTGAGGAAATTGATCATTTTGCTTATTGCTGGTGAAATCAAAACCTGCTGTTGCAATGTCGGTTGAAAGAGATTTTGCTTTGACTTCAAACATAAATTGGCTCATCAGTTTCTACAACCACACCTGCTCCAACACCAACAGGTTCTCCGGTGAGGCTGGTCGGCTCCAGCAGTAGATGCTCTGGCAGAGTGGAAGTCTTCCATAACGGCCAGTGGGGGACAGTGTGTGACGACCACTGGGGGCTGAGTGATGCTGAAGTGGTTTGTCGACAGGTCGGCTGTGGCAGGGCTCTGTCAGCTCCACAAAGTGCACATTTTGGACAGGGAAGTGGACAAATCTGGCTAGATGATCTTCAGTGTTCAGGAACTGAGTCATCGCTAACAGACTGTGCACATCTGGGACTAGGCAGCCATAACTGTGGACATCATGAAGACGCTGGTGTTACTTGTGAAGGTAAATGTCTATACATAGGGGAGAGTGGGGTGAAGTGAGCTAAAATGATTTATCAGTCAAATATACACATTTCCCATTAATTCAGGATTTTTCCTATCAATTACTTTTTGTTGAGACCATTTTTTTAAACCAAGTGAAAATGAAGCCTAAGTTTTAACTGTTTAAAGGGTTTTTCAGGATGTTTTGAAGTGGTTGTATGGGATGCTTCGGCATAGTAAGTGCGTTTACTTGTGAAAATGGGAGAGATGTTGCTGTAGCAGCAGTCAGCATTGTACTGTTTCAGAGGGGGCCAGCCGAAAAAGTTTTTTCACCAAATATATGAATGCTTGCCTAAACCCTAAATATCGATTCAATTGTATGCTAAACTGAGATTGTTTCCACATCTTTTTCGTGACACCAGATAGCCCTTTTTTTGCCAATCAGCTGCTCGACTCAGAGCTACTGCGGATTACTGTAGAAGAGACAATAAATCAAAAACTAATAGCTCTCTGGCTGCAAACTCAAGCTGTGGGAAGAAATCTCAGTTTAGCTTGCAAATGAACAGAAATTTAGGTTTTAGGTTAGCATTTATATATGTGGTACATTTTTTTTCTTCTGGCCCCCTCTGCAACAGTACAATGCTGACTTCTGCTACAGTAACCTCCCCCCTAAACTCTTTATACTGACTGTGCCGATCACCATCTCCATAAGGTAACAGACTAACTGTGTCTAAGTACTCCATTCAACACTACTTCAAAAATGAACTATCCCTTAAGTACTGTCAAACTGAGGAAATTGATCATTTTGCTTATTGCTGCTGAAATCAAAACCTGCTGTTGCATTGTCGGTTGAAAGAGATTTTGCTTTGACTTCAAACATAAATTGGCTCATCAGTTTCTACAACCACACCTGCTCCAACACCAACAGGTTCTTCAGTGAGGCTGGTCGACTCCAGCAGTAGATGCTCTGGCAGAGTGGAAGTCTTCCATAGCGGCCAGTGGGGGACAGTGTGTGATGACCACTGGGGGCTGAGTGATGCTGAAGTGGTTTGTCGACAGGTCGGCTGTGGCAGGGCTCTGTCAGCTCCACAAAGTGCACATTATGGACAGGGAAGTGGACCAATCTGGCTAGATGATCTTCAGTGTTCAGGAACTGAGTCATCGCTAACAGACTGTGCACATCTGGGACTAGGCAGCCACAACTGTGGACATAGTGAAGACGCTGGTGTTTGTTGTGAAGGTAAATGTCTATACATAGGGGAGAGTGGGGGGAAGTGAGCTAAAATGATTTATCAGTCAAATGTACACGTTTCCCATTAATTCAGGATTTTTCCTATCAATTACTTTTTGTTGAGACCATTTTTTTAAACCAAGTGAAAATGAAGCCTAAGTTTTAACAGTTTAAAGGGATTTTAAGGTTGTTTTGAAGTGGTTGTATGGGATACTTCGGCATAGTAAGTGTGTTAACTTGTGAAAATGGGAGAGATGTTGCTGTAGCAGAAGTCAGCATTGTACTGTTGCAGAGGGGGCCAGCCGAAAAAGTTGTTTCACCAAATATATGAATGCTTACCTAAAAGTTAAATATCGGTTCAATTGTATGCTAAACTGAGATTGTTTCCAAAGCTTTATTTTGACACCAGATAGCCCTTTATTTTTGCCAATCAGCTGCTCGGCTCAGAGCTACTGCGGATTACTGTAGAAGAGACAATAAATCAAAAACAAATATCTGTCTGGCTGCAAACTCAAGCTGTGGGAAAAAACATCTCAGTTTAGCTTGCAATTGAACAGAAAGTTAGGTTTTAGGTTAGCATTTATATATGTGGTGAAAAAAAGTTTTTCTTCTGGCCCCCTCTGCAACAGTACAATGCTGACTTCTGCTACAGTAACCTCTCCCCTAAACTCTTTATAATGACTGTGCTGATCATCATCTCCATAAGGTAACAGACTAACTGTGTCTAAGTACTCCATTCAACCCTAATTCAAAAATTAACTATCCCTTAAGTACTGTCAAACTGAGGAAATTGATCATTTTGCTTATTGCTGGTGAAATCAAAACCTGCTGTTGCAATGTCAGTTGAAAGAGATTTTGCTTTGACTTCAAACATAAATTGGCTCATCAGTTTCTACAACCACACCTGCTCCAACACCAACAGGTTCTTCAGTGAGGCTGGTCGGCTCCAGACGTAGCTGCTCTGGCAGAGTGGAAGTCCTCCATAACGGCCAGTGGGGGACAGTGTGTGACGATTCCTGGGGGCTGAGTGATGCTGAAGTGGTTTGTCGACAGGTTGGCTGTGGCAGGGCTCTGTCAGCTCCACAAAGTGCACATTTTGGACAGGGAAGTGGACGAATCTGGCTAGATGATCTTCAGTGTTCAGGAACTGAGTCATTGCTAACAGACTGTGCACATCGGGGACTAGGCAGCCATAACTGTGAACATCATGAAGACGCTGGTGTTACTTGTGAAGGTAAATGTCTATACATAGGGGAGAGTGGGGTGAAGTGAGCTAAAATGATTTATCAGTCAAATGTACACATTTCCCATTGATTCAGGATTTTTCCTATCAGTGGAAATTATCAGAACTTATTCAGGATAAAGGGCAGGGAAAATATGATTGTTTAAAAAAAAGTTTTCTTGTGTCTCACTTCACCCCAGTTTAGGGGTAAAGTGAGACAGACCAGAGAAATCAAGGTGGTAAACTGATCCACTTAATTTTTCCACTCTGAAACTACCATAACAACACATTTTGTAACAGTTAGAATCCTGACAGCTAGCTTGAAAACCAGATTTTCCAGAACTAATGTCAGAATAGTGACAGAATCATGGGGTTTGGTCAATCAATCACGTTTTTTTCCCTAAAAACTTGAAAGTAACTCTGATCAAATGCAACATATAATTTACAATGTTTTATTTAACATTCAAATGACAGATAGAACCAGTTAGATTAAAACACAGTCTGGGGGTCAGAACACAGGACCCTTAGAGCCAGCTAGTGTCTGGGGGTCAGAGCAAAGGCAATCAGAAACAGCTAGAGCAGCCTGGGACTCAGAACACAGGACTAGACCCATCTGTCATTTTCCATCTTTTGAGTATTTGAATAATATTTTTCTGCATTTGTTTTATTGGGATCATTCATTGAATAAAGACATATTACTTAGAGTCCATTGATATTAAAGGTCACTCTCCTGTCCCCCACATGCATACCTGCCAAACCATGCCCTTGATGACACCCGTTCAACCATTCAACCCCCACCTCAGGACCGCATTGTCTCTATTCAAACTAGTCTCCTTGCTACCTTAACTATAATGGATTCATTAAAAGAGGGCACAGACATTGTCTCACTTTACCCCACAATTTGAGAAAAAACTACCTCTCTTAGCAATTCAAGCTAAACTTAAATTAGCATCATCACAAGGTTTCATATGTTGGTAGTTCATCAAAATGTATGATCTAAGTTTTTCTCCCTGAATCAATTTGCTTTGACACAACAGTTGATTAAGTTGACAGCCAGAACATTTACTTTTACATTCAAAACAAATATTTTTGTGAAAAAACATGCTTTTAACAGAACAATGAGGTCCTCTCCCTCATGGCCAAGGGGAAATGGGAGGGGCTTGAAAACATAATGCTCACATGACCATGAATGTGTTCCGTTAGATACATGGGGTGTCTCACATTACCCGATGTCTCACATTACCTTGATCTCCCCTACAGTAAGCACAGTGCAGTTGGTTTTAATCACATATGACCTGAAAAAGTATCAAAGCACTAATTTGATATCTTACAGAATGGTTGTATTTGTGTCCAACAAAAAGCTACATTTTCATCACAAGTAGCCTATCTTTACTCCGATTTGTACCAAACATAATAGGTATGTTCTTCAAGTGTGATAATGAAATATACATTTAAGGCATTACTTTTTGTTGAGACCATTTTTTTAAACCAAGTGAAAATGAAGCCTAAGCATTAACAGTTTAAAGGGATATTCAGGATGTTTTGAAGTGGTTGTATGTGATACTTCGGCATCATAAGTGTGTTAACTTGTGAAAATGGGAGAGATGTTGTTGTAGCAGAAGTCAGCATTGTACTGTTGCAGAGGGGGCCAGCCAAAAAAGTTGTTTTACCAAATATTTGAATGCTTGCCTAAACCCTAAATATCAGTTCAATTGTATGCTAAATTGAGATTGTTTCCACAGCTTTATTTTGACACCAGATAGCCCTTTATGTTTGCCAATCAGCTGCTAGACTCAGAGCTACTGCGGATTACTCTAGACGAGACAATAAATCAAAAACGAATATCTGTCTGGCTGCAAACTCAAGCTGTGGGAAAAAACCTCAGTTTAGCTTGCATTTGAACAGAAAGTTAGGTTTTAGGTCAACATTTATACAAGTGGTGAAAAAAAGTTTTTCTTCTGGCCCCCTCTGCAACAGTACAATGCTGACTTCTGCTACAGTAACCTCCCCCCTAAACTCTTTATAATGACTGTGCTGATCACCATCTCCATAAGGTAACAGACTAACTGTGTCTAAGTACTCCATTCAACCCTACTTCAAAAATGAACTATCACTTAAGTACTGTCAAACTGAGGAAATTGATCATTTTGCTTATTGCTGTGAAATCAAAACCTGCTGTTGCAATGTCGGTTGAAAGAGATTTTGCTTTGACTTTAAACATAAATTGGCTCATCAGTTTCTACAACCACACCTGCTCCAACACAAACAGGTTATCCAGTGAGGCTGGTCGGCTCCAGCAGTAGATGCTCTGGCAGAGTGGAAGTCTTCCATAACGGCCAGTGGGGGACAGTGTGTGACGACCACTGGGGGCTGAGTGATGCTGAAGTGGTTTGTCGACAGGTCGGCTGTGGCAGGGCTCTGTCAGCTCCACAAAGTGCACATTTTGGACAGGGAATTGGACAAATCTGGCTAGATGATCTTCAGTGTTCAGGAACTGAGTCATCGCTAACAGACTGTGCACATCTGGGACTAGGCAGCCACAACTGTGGACATCAAGAAGACGCTGGTGTTACTTGTGAAGGTAAATGTCTATACATAGGGGAGAGTGGGGTGAAGTGAGCTAAAATGATTTATCAGTAAAACTTACACATTTCCCATTAATTCAGGATTTTTCCTATCAATGGAAATTATCAGAAATTATTCAGGAAGAAGGGCATTGAAAATATGATTGTTTAAGAAAAAGTTTTCTTGTGTCTCACTTTACCCCAGTTTAAGGGTAAACTGAGACAGACGAGAGAAATCAAGGGGGTAAACATCCAAAATATATTGAATAGCAGTTGGAGATTAAATAAAGATAATAGTCAGATTCAGCTTTCCTAACCATGGTTGTGCATCTATTCCTGAGTTGTCTAAAAACAGTCCAACTTGAATTTTCTCCAGATCGTCTAGCTAGAGACCAGGCTTTATTTCTCTCAGAAAATAAGTCGGAAAGTTCATTTGTCAACCAAGGGTTTGATCTGTTTTTCACACACACACACACACACACACACACACACACACACACACACACACACACACACACACACACACACACACACACACACACACAAACACACACACACACAGAGGATTCGAAAAGCATGATCTTTGTAAATAAACTAAAAAATGAACTATAAAAACTTCTTCTCATTAACAGACAAATTACACCTAGAACATATTAGGTTTATTTTGAGTGATAAACTGAAGCAATTCTCAAACATATGGTCTCACTTTTAATGTAGTTTCTTGATCAACAAATAATTTGAACATAAACATAAAAATCACACGTAGGCCTCGATGGAAAGGTTCAGGGGTGAGCAGATGGATAGTTTGATTTTTTCCTATTTTTTTGTGTTTTTTCCCCTCTTCTTTCCCTGTTATATTATGCTTATAAAAAAAATTTAAAATTTAAATTGAAGCAGTTCGTTATTGTGTATTGATGTCAAGAGATATGCACAAATGCTTTCGATTCTTTTCTGTTTTCAGAACTGTTCAGGGGGTAGGGCTTCCTCCGATAAGCTTGCTGCTGCTGTCGGACCAATCAGCTGTGAGTATTTTCTGTTAATAAAAACAAATCTGTTCTTCATTCAAACAAGCCCTGCGTTCCAAATTGCATACTCTTTCTTCTTTCTATTCCACATACTACATCTGACCGTAAAAATAATCTAGTTAGGATGCAGTATGCTACAAGTGGGACATACTTTTACTTATTTATTTCATCATAACATTGCGCCTTGATCTTGCCTCTTGCTTTTATATCCGTCACATCCCCGTTTGTTTTCATATGGAGGCTCCGTCGATGTGACGTCACTTCCGGTGCGCACTGGATTGTGGGTCAGAATCGCCCAAATAGGACGCTGATTTTTAACATTTATAATCTCGCTGGATCTAGTAGGACATCCGGGTATTTCTAACCATACTAAATCTGACCACACAAATCAGGACATCCTAAATATTTGTTTTACCATACTAAATAGTAGATAGTATGGGAATTGGAACACAGCCTTGGTCTTTATGTTCTGATCAATAAATGTTTATCTGTTTGTGTCTTCAGGGTTTTGAGGAGCAGAAGACGACGTCGCAGATTTTTACTTTCTTCATTTTAATCATTAACAGAAAATCAACGCTGATCAATGTAACCAGATATAATCACTAGACGGGTTTACATGAATGATGATGATAATAATAATGGATTGGATTTATATAGCACTTTTCTAGGCACTAAAAGTGCTTTACAGGGTTCCAGGTACTATTCATTCACACACAGTCATACCGGTGATGGAAGCGTGGCTGCCATTCAGCGCCTACGGCCCCTCCGACCACCACCTCAAACATACAGCATTCATACACATTCACACATGGACACTTATATTCAGATTAAAAACATTTTTCAAGACCAAAGCTAATCAAACCGTTCCATATAAAGTCATTAATCTGAATAAAATAGTAGGGTTAGTAAAATAGTAATAACGTAAATGATTAAACCCGATTAGCTTCTGGCTATGTTGTTCTGAGCATGCTCACTAACTGGACCTCGTCGGATACAACATTGTTAATTCAAACTATTTGATATTTTAGTCTCATTGGAGGGATTGTAACGACAGTCAGGAACAATTCACTTTTGAAACAAGTCAATGGAAATATTTTTAAATATTTAAAATTACAACAGTCCGCCCTCACAGAAGCAAACGATGGCAGAACCACTTTGCACGTGTCACATTGATTATTTTAACCTTTATTTATGGGTAATTCCCATTGAGAACGGACACTCTTTTTCATTTCATTTACTTGCTCACGGCTCTCGGCCATAGCACATGACATGGAGCACAACAATCAAATCATAACAAAACAAAACAATGGTGCACGGCAAGGGCGAAAACAAAAACACTACTTAAACATTGGCAGGACATTTTTTAGAAAGGCGCCTGTTTTAGCTTTAACTTTTGGCTTATTTGACCTCAAAAGCAAAATCAGTTTGAACATAGAAGGAAAATTAACATAATCTCCAGGGAGACCTGTTCCCTTGTACACATTACCATTCACACACACATTCATACACCGATAGCAGGCTAACTATCGACAGCTATTGCCCTAGGACACAACAACCATGACACAAGTGGCAGGGCGGGGATCGAACCGCCAACCCTTCCATCATTGGCCGACCCGCTCTACCACCTGAGTCGTCCCAATTAAACGCTTTTGGCATCATAACATCTGATCCATTCATTGTATTAAACGTCCATGTAAACAGTAAAGTTGGAATCTGCAAACTGAATTAATTCATTCAGTTTGAAGAAATATTATGCATGTTAACTAATCAATCAATCAATCTTATAAACAGTGTGAAATCAACAACACTTGAAGCTGATTATCTTTTCTTTTTGTGATGATTAAACAAAAATAAAATATATATATTGCACTTTCCATTGAGTCTGTTTTGTATTATGTATTAAGCATGTATGTATTGGTTATGCAGAGCAACGCTGCCATACTGAGAAATACAGAGAGAGTTTTGTGGAGCTGATAATAGGCTTAATCAACTTTGTCAATGGCTTGAATGTAACTGTATATTCATGTATTTATTATTATTTTGTATCCAACACTCATTTATATGAAAAAGTTATGCACTGTAGCTTTAAGGAAAGTTTTATTATTGTGGTGAAAACATGTATCAAAGACAGAAAGCTCAGTATTCAGTTTTCATACTAAATATTTGATTTAAAGTATGGCATATTACGTCACATTTAACTAACACAGGATAAGTATGCACACAGGCATAGTGTAGAAAGTGGATCATATAAAGAGCTAGATATTGTTCACAGCACACCAAAGCAGAGCTAAAAGAAGAGTGAATATTTGACCTGCATTCATCAGGTGACACAAACTTGAATGGAAACAATGCTCCTATTTTGGTGGATGTGTAGCAGATGATCGAATTAATTAATTTGTTTAGCTGTTCAAGATTTAGTTTGCCCTGCACTTTGTTCTAACAGACAATTGGCAAAATGAGTCCAAGCAAAAGCAGAACAACATTCAGTTTGACGGTCCAGGCTGAATTACAGAGGTTGCCTTCACAACATTTTATTCCAGTGGGAACTAAGGACCCCACCACATTACTAACTTCACACATGTCCTTATGGGCACAGCCAGCCAATGTTGGGAGTTGGCCACCTTCTGTGGAAGACACAATAATGTTAAACTGGACATCAGTCTTAACGGATTTCAACAACTGGAAATTACAATGTGCAGCATGAGGACTCACTGAAGCAGCGGTCCTGGATTCCCACACATTCCACTGTCTGTATCATGAACGTCTTCAGAGGTGTAACACTGAAGAGCTCCACCTGCACCAAGAAAAAACTTTTATCCGTCAAATATTGATGGCAAGCTGAACAATTACATATTTTGACTATGAACCCACAGATATACAGTTTAATCACAATGAAGCATTACCTCAACATCTCACAGACTTTTAATGTGCCCTGAACAGGATTTGGTTTGACTTATAGAGTGAGTAGAGTTACCTGTGCTGGAGAGCATCCAGATGAGAGTGAGAGACAGAATCAGCTTCTTCATGATGAGTCAATGAATGCAGATTACAGCTTTTACCATGGGACAGAGCCTTATATAGAGACCTGGGTTTACAAAGAGGAAGATACTTTTTCCAAGGCCTTTGATACGGTGGACCATGAGGTATTATTGCAAAGATTGGCTAATATAGGACTGTCTAATTCTGCTGTTGGTTGGTTTTCTAACTATCTTTCAGATATGACTCAATGTGTCAAAATTGATGATTGCTCCTCTGATACTTTGGCTGTCCACAAGGGGGTGCCACAAGGCTCTATATTAGGTCCCTTGTTGTTTACAATTTATATCAATGATTTGGGAAAATATGTTCAAAATGCAAATGCCCATTTTTATGCTGACGATACTATTATTTATTGTTTTGGAGAATCTGTGTTAATGGCTGTTGAACACTTGCAAGTTGCTTTTAAAGAAATGGAAGCCCAACTCCTGTCTTTAAGACTAGTACTTAATGTAGATAAAACTAAAATGATGATCTTCACTAAATCCAGGGATACAGCTAACTGTTGGCCCACTTTATTAACAGCTCAAGGTACACTGATTGAGACTGTTACCACTTATAAATACCTTGGTATCATCCTTGACAATAATTTGTCTTTTAAACCCCATATTGAGAACCTGACAAAGAAACTCAAAGTGAGACTGGGCTTTTATTTCAGGCATAAATCCTGTTTTTCTTTTGTTTCTAAAAAAAGGCTAATTGCTGCTACTTTTATTCCATTACTAGATTATGGTGCCGTACTGTACATGAATGCCTGCTCCACTTCACTTCATATGCTTGATGCTACATATCATTGTGCTTTAAGATTCATCACCGGCTGTAAATCACTCACTCATCATTGCACCCTGTATTCCAAAGTAGGCTGGCTGTCCTTGTCAGCTCTTAGGCTTCTTCACTGGTACACCTTCATTTACAAAGCAATTACTGGACTACTCCCCTCATATCTCTGCACATACCTCACTTTTAAATCAGATTCATCATACAGTTTACGCTCTCTGGACTTTCTTTCCACCTCTGTCCCCAGAACCCGTACTGAGTTTGGGAAGAGGGCTTTCATGTACTCTGCTCCCTTCGCCTGGAACACTATACAAAAAACACTCAAATTACAGGAACTCATCACCATGAATGATTTTAAATCTCGAATTACATGTTTCTTAATGGTGAATTTTGGAGTATGTAAATGTTTCACTGTGTAGTATTTTATAATTTCCTCAAAATTGTTTTTCTTCACCCATTGGAATGTATTTGTCTCTGTCTTCTCATGTCTGTGCTTTCGTCTCTGTTTTCTCATGTCTGCTTTCTTTTTATGTTTGTCATGTATTTGATTCATTTTAGCTGCTGCCATTTTGGCCTGGCCTTGCTCGAAAAAGAGGTCATTTGACCTCAAGCAATTTGCCTGGTTAAATAAAGGTTAAATAAAAAAATTAAAAAAAGATACTGTGAACCAAAAACAAACTGTACAGATTTGGATGACTTCATTTCATTTCACTTGCAAAACTGTTATGCAAATATATACTAATAATGACCAAAATCAAAATGTTGTCTGTGGTGAAGTGCATTGGCTCACCTTCTGCATAAAACAAAACATTGTTACGTGAGCGCAAAATACAATTTATAGAAAAAAACTCACTCCATAGTGTAGTCAGCGTATTAAGTTGTGTACACTTAGAGAGAGACACACACACACACACACACACCTGGAGACACACTGCACGGTATGTTCTCTTTAAATTATGTTGAAAAAAAGTCCATCGAAACATTCAGAATTTAACATGACATAGTTTTAATCATAACTACAGACTTTATCACCATTTACGCTGACCTGTTAATCTAATTCAACCTCAGTGTTGTGGGTATGCCACACCCTTACTGTTAAACAAACCTAGAAGAAGAAAAATCATAACTAATCAACCTTATTTTGTCAGCTTAACTATTCTGTACACTACTGACATTAAAGGAATACTTCACCCATATGGAACCGGCGTTCTACCATTATAAAATGGCTATTATAATATAATGAATGAGGTTTTTCTTCCCTCAGTCTTCCCTTGGCCCAGCTTTCCTATTAATCCTAACCCTACATTTTACCATGTGTCACAACACGCATGGGAAAATGTAGGGTGAGACCATAAAACACTCTTTCTGCCTTTTTTTCAGGCTAGGATGAACCGATTTCTAAAATTTTCGCACATTTATACTACATAGGATCTCAGAGTTCAATACACCTTCATATTTCCACCAGTGAAGTTGGTCTTAAATAACTATTTATGTTTTCATCAACAGTCAGTGGAATATTTCCCCATGAACAAAAACACATACCTGAGATGTCTAGCTGGTAGAAGCTTCCAGTTGTGCCGTAGAAAGAGAACGAGAGAGGGATATACACTTTAATATGAACTTTAATTTTGGTCCCACCCTATCATGTGGTTTGTGTAGCGTTTTAAAGTTCAAACCAATCCATCAGTAGTAAAACACGAAGGCTCTCTCGTGCAAAAAGTGTATTTGACTTGCATTCATTATGTGACACCAACTTCACTAGAAACCATGCAAATATAAACTGAATTATCAGATCATTTCCTTCTGGCTATATTTTGCCCTGTTCTTTGTTCTAACAGGAAATAGGCAAAATGAGTCCAAGCTAAAGAAGAACAACATTCAGTTTGACGGTCCAGGCTGAATTACAGAAGCTGCTTTCAGTTCACAACAGGTTGCTACATTGGTACATTTCGGTCTCAGCCAAGTTACCAGCTTCACACATGTAAACATGAAATAGTTTTTTTGTGTTGAATTCTATGTTTGTCACAAAATTCTCTGCTGTGGTTCAATTCTTATATTAACAACATCCGCTACCTGTCTTATAAACAAATCAATGGTAACACTTTACAATAAGGTACACAAAACAAGAGTAGTTACTGTTAAAAAAAAGAGTAGTTACTGTTAGAACAGACTAACTTTTGGGTTTTTGGGTTCTTTCCTCCCAGTGTAGGCCTATCCATGCCACCATCACTCTCTCTCTGTCAGTGTGTGTGTGTGTAAACTCCGTCCTCCTCCTCCTTCTGAGTGGCCGTGGTTCTGCCAAAGAGAGAAAGACTTTTTTTTAACAGTAACTACTCTTTTTTGTGTACCTTATTGTAAAGTGTTACCAATTCAATTATTAATCTTAAATTAATTATTTGAGAACGAGGCAGACATCTTAACTCAACATGATTAAGGAAAGTTTTATTATTGTGGTGAAAACATGTTACAGTATCAAAGACAGAAAGCTCAGCATTCAGTTTTCATACTAAATATTTGATTTTAAGTATGGCATATTACGTCACATTTACCTAACACAGGATAAGTATGCACACAGGCATAGTGTAGAAAGTGGATCATATAAAGAGCTAGATATTGTTCTCAGGACAACAAAGCAGAGCTAAAAGAAAAGTGAATATTTGACCTGCATTCATCAGGTGACACAAACTTGCTTAGAAACAATAATCCTATTTTGGTGGATGTGTAGCACACAATCTAATCAATTCCTTGTTTTAGCTTTTCAAGATTTAGTTTGCCCTGCACTTTGTTCTAACAGGCAATAGGCAAAATGAGTCCAAGCAAAAGAAGAACAACATTCAGGTTGACTGTCCAGGCTGAATTACAGAAGCTGCTTTCACAACAAGTTGTTCCTGAGTCATATTTGATCCCCAGCAGATAGACAGCTTCACACACGTTCCTCGAGACACAGCCAACAACTTTTACGAGTCCGTCATTTTCATCTCGGAAGACACAATAAAGTTAAACTGGACTGCAGTCTTAAAGGGACTTAAGGGTCAGAAACAGGAAATACAAAAGCGATCAATATGCAGCATGAGGACTCACCTCTCCCACTGATGCAGCGGTCCTCGATTCCCAAACATTGCTTGTTAAAGACGGTACAGACATAGTTTTCACAGCCGAAACACTGAAGGCCGTTTGTTTTTTGAAGATCAGGAGACATGTCAGATACAGTAGGATTCAAAGTCACGGCAAAACATTTCCCACTTTCTCATTGGAGTCTGATACATGAATCTCAATCTCGTTCCACCCATTCATGACAGCATCACGGAGCTGGTGCATATTAGAGACCTTGCGCTCCTCCACCTTACGTTTGAGAATGTGTTCATTCGGTTCTCTCTAGTTGATTTTATACCATCTACTAGGAATATAGTTAAGATCTGAGAGATATCTTTGTGACGTATAGGTTAACATCTGTATTGATACTGGGAGCTACAGTATGTCTCCTCACCTGTAACTTGTGACCTGATGGCAACCTGTCAATAAAGTAACAACCTGTTAAGACCTAATCCACTCCTCCATCGTCGTCTCCTTTCCCATCTGAAGTGTTTGTGATCGGCCGGGCTGAGTAGTGAGCCCCATAATTCCACTACATGAATGGCGTTGTCCAAACGGAAGATTCAAGAGAAGGCAGCACAGACAGACAGCGGCCTGGGTAATGTATCAAATTATTTGCCCATGATCACTGAACCTGTCTCTGTATTGTTTTCCTTGAATTTATTAAACCTTGACGCGGGTGGAGAAACTTCTGCTGAGGTAAACAACAATAAAAATCGTGTTTGTTTATTCGGATAATTGGAAGAAAAAAGATAACTGGAAAAAGTTTCAAAGTTCTCAGAGGATGTTTAATGAAGTGATATCACAGGACAGGTGATGCAGGCAGTTTTTCACAGGACAAAAACAAGAGAGAGCATATTGACAGCAGACTCTCTTTAACATATCTTGACAAAGTCTATTGATTGGTTGATCTCGTTGTCATGTGTTTTCTTGACCAATCTCTTCTCGTTGTCTTCTCCTGAAAAGTAAAACTATGCTCCTAACCTTGGATATTACTTCTTATCTATGATAGTTGAGATGAGTCAGGTCTGTACCATTCTCCAAACTTTCTTCTAAGGCATGAGCCTTCCCTCCCTTCTGCACTCCCTGCTCTGTACTGAAATGAGAACATTTACATCACATTATAATTATATGATTGTTATTTGATTATATACAAGTAAATGTAATTAATGATGGTGGTTATAAGCATCATTAATATCTAAAAATTAAAATCCTGACAAGGTCCAGGCTGTTGTTCCCTCTTGTTCTCTAATCTATCTCTCTGTGATGGCCTGGAATTATTAAGGTGTCTCATTGACGCGGGTGGAGAAACTTCTGCTGAGGTCCAGGCTGTGCTAAAGTCGCTCCCAACTCTGCTGTTAGCCTTGAGGGCGCAAGCGGGCGCCTGCTGTGTCTTCTCTGGCCAGCTGACAGTCAAAGAGAGAGTCTTCTTTCCCACTGGGCTACGAGCAGTTCCTCATTCCACAAGTCATGCAGCGTCATCTCATCTGGCACCAAGAGGGTCCCCCCTTCTCACCAGTCATGAAGGATCAGCTCTACGGGGTCGACACCGGACAACGAGCAGTTCCTTCTTCCGCCGGCAGCGTCGCCAACATCAGGAATCACATGCACATTCTCACTCACACACAGACAGACACACGCACACAGACACACACTCACAACTGATCTGCATAAAGGCCCAGTGCTTGCCCTGCTGCACTTCCATCAGAGGCCCGAGGTAAGATTGGCTTGGTTCGGCTCCCCTTTTCCGAGGTTTAGGTTAGGCTAGGAATAAAGTTAAGATCTGAGAGATAGCCTATCTTTGTGGTGTATAGGTTGACATCTGTATTGATGATATTGGAAGCTGACTCCTCATTGTAACTTGTGACCTGATGGCAACCTGTCAATAAAGCAACAACCTGTTAAGACAAGAAGAACAACTATCCTCCCGAGTGTCTTTGCACGTCTCCTTCTGGTTGCTAAATGTTGTGGAATCAAAGGCCCCTCTCGGCCTACCCTTAATTCCACTTCTATAGCCCTCTGAGGTCTATTCACGCGCGTGCGCGCATATCTTTATTAATATCTCCCTGAAGATATGGCTGAAAAATAAAATTAAAACATCATCTCAAACTAGAGGTCCTCCTGTTTCCAGGGAATGTTCTTGTGATACTGTCAGTCCCTTACAGGCTTAGAAAACACTGTGAGAAGCAAGACCCAGAAGCTTGTAAATAGTGCATAGAGTATATACTGTACATAGTGTGAAAATAGTTTGTTATTATTGTTTTTATATTTACTTAATGGTATGTTTGAAAAATGTTTTGTGATGCTTCCTCTTTTATTAGTGTACATCCCATGAATCATCATATGTGGTTCAAAGTCTTCATTCAGTCTAATTTCCTAATGTTTTTTGAAAGTAGAGACAACATTTCTACCAAAAAGCGTCTGGACCAAATTTGATATTAGTCATGTTTTGTGCACTCCCCTACTGTGTTTTGGAAGATTTCCACTGCATTTTTGAAGCTAAGGCTTAGGAGAAGCAATTTCAAGAGCCAAAACAACTAGATGACTAAAGGTTCTTCTTTCACACAAATTTCCAGGTTTTTCAAAAATCGCAATACATTTTTCAGCATTTAAGCCAATTATTTATATACACAATGGTCTAGGACATAAGTAGACCTCAGAAAACAAAGGCCTAATGTGTTCTGAACAATTCCATATAAAACACTTTGGTATAATTTATCTTCTTGCACATTTGAAATAGGTATTTATAGAAATATGTAAATTCGGAGAAAATACCCCTAGACCTCAGAGGGTTAAGTGAAAGCTATTGGCTCCAGAATGTCAATACTTGTTATAATATAGTCATGGGAGTAAATGGCTTTTAGGTAAATTACTTCTCAGGCTAAGCGATCATCCATCACCAGATTAAGAAAAAGCAAGAGAAAGCATTTGATTCATTATTTTGAAGACCAAAACATGTTCAAGCACTGGTCAATTTTGAGATTTATTTTTACTCTTTTGCTTCCATAACATGTCTTCTTTCATACTAGTATGAATCAAAGGTCCAAAATGTACATTCAGGTGTGTATTTGGTTAACCTTGTGTGTGCTGTTGATACTTCAAGGACATTCTGGAGAAGACTCCTGAATGTGTGCGGATGAGCAGGTATTTATTTTATTGGTTTTGGTCCAATACAAACAGGGCGACATGACTACATGGAAATAAAAATAAAACTGACTTTAAGAAAAACTATAGAAAAATAGCATTCTTTGCACTGATGCTCTCGTTTGCAGTTACATGTCATTTTTGACACACACACACACACGCATGCAAACACACACACACACACACCTACCTACCTAGGCTGTAATTGTCTTTGACAGAATGTTGTCATAAGTTTTTCCTCAGAACACAAACATCACGCCATGGTTACCGTGGAAACACTGGCCGTTATTTAAGGTCATCGCTGTCTCCGGGACAACGCATCGATTGGTTTGGGACATTTGAGTCCAAAACAAACTACAGACTTTTGCCTTAAAGACCGACTTCACTGGTGGAAATATGAAGGTGTATTGAACTCTGAGGTCCTATGTAATGTAGTATAAATGCGCAAAATAAATTGAAATTGGTTCATCCTAGCCTGAGAAAAAGCAGAAAGTGTGTTTTATGGTCTCACTATATAACCCTACATTTTACCATGTGTAACATCACATATGGTAAAATGTAGGGTTAGGATTAATAGGACATCTGGGCCAAGGGAAGACTGAGGGAAGACTGAGGGAAGAAAAACCTCATATATGTATTATGTATTATTATATGTTGAAAATTTGCTTTCATCCGAAAAAAGTACTTTGGACCACTGAGCAACAGTCCAGTGCTGCTTCTCTGTAGCCCAGGTCAGGCGCTTCTGCCGCTGTTTCTGGTTCAAAAGTGGCTTGACCTGGGGAATGCGGCACCTGTAGCCCATTTTCCTGCACACGCCTGTGCACGGTGGCTCTGGATGTTTCTACTCCAGACTCAGTCCACTTTTTCCGCAGGTCCCCCAAGGTCTGGAATCGGCCCTTCTCCACAATCCTCCTCAGGGTCCGGTCACCTCTTCTGGTTGTGCAGCGTTTTCTGCCACACTTTTTCCTTCCCACAGACTTCCCACTGAGGTGCCTTGATACAGCACTCTGGGAACAGCCTATTCGCTCAGAAATTTCTTTCTGTGTCTTACCCTCTTGCTTGAGGGTGTCAGTGATGGCCTTCTGGACAGCAGTCAGGTCGGCAGTCTTACCCATGATTGCGGTTTTGAGTAATGAACCAGGCTGGGAGTTTTTAAAAGCCTCAGGAATCTTTTGCAGGTGTTTAGAGTTAATTAGTTGATTCAGATGATTAGGTTAAGAGCTCGTTTAGAGTACCTTTTCATGATATGCTAATTTTTTGAGATAGGAATTTGGGGTTTTCATGAGCTGTATGCCAAAATCATCAGTATTAAAACAACAAAATACCTGAAATATTTCAGTTGGTGTGCAATGAATCTAAAATATATGAAAGTTCAATTATTATCATTACATTATGGAAAATAATCAACTTTATCACAATATGCTAATTATATGAGAAGGACCTGTATTTGGTGAAAAAACTTTTTCGGCTGGCCCCCTCTGCAACAGTACAATGCTGACTTCTGCTACAGCAACATCTCTCCCATTTTCACAAGTTAACACACTTACTATGCCGAAGTATCCCATACAACAACCGTAATTGATAGGAAAAATCCTGAATTAATGGGAAATGTGTACATTTTACTGATAAATCATTTTAGCTCACTTCACCCCACTCTCCCCTATGTATAGACATTTACCTTCACAAGTAACACCAGCGTCTTCATGATGTCCACAGTTGTGTCTGCCTAGTCCCCAATGTCTGCAGTCTGTTAGCAATGACTCAGTTCCTGAACACTGAAGATCATCTAGCCAGATTTGTCCACTTCCCTGTCCAAAATGTGCACTTTGTGGAGCTGACAGAGCCCTGCCACAGCCGACCTGTCGACAAACCACTTCAGCATCACTCAGCCCCCAGGAATCGTCACACACTGTCCCCCACTGGCCGTTATGGAGGACTTCCACTCTGCCAGAGCATCTACTGTTGGAGCCGACCAGCCTCACTGAAGAACCTGTTGGTGTTGGAGCAGGTGTGGTTGTAGAAACTGATGAGCCAATTTATGTTTGATGTCAAATCAAAATCTCTTTCAACCGACATTGCAACAGCAGGTTTTGATTTCACCAGCAATAAGCAAAATTATCAATTTCCTCAGTTTGATAGTACCTAAAATTTGGAAAAAAGCTCATGTAATTCCTTTACATAAAGGTGGTGACAAAAATAATCTTAATAACTACAGGCCAATTTCCAAACTCCCATGCCTCGCAAAAATTCTAGAATCACTTATTAATAATCAGTTAAAAACATTTCTAACTAGTGCTTCCATTTTGAGCCCATTCCAATCTGGTTTTAGGGCAGGTCACAGTACTGTCTCTGCTGTGACTTTGGTTGTAGACAACATTGTTACAGCATTAGACAAGAAAAAGCACTGTGCAGCACTTTTTATTGATCTTTCAAAGGCCTTTGATACTGTTGACCACCATTTGCTTTTACAGAGGCTGCATGACATTGGCTTTGATCCTTCTGCATGTAGCTGGTTTAGGGATTATCTCTCTGATAGACAGCAGTCAGTTAAACTGGGAAGATACCAATCTGAGTTTTTAACTGTTACAAATGGTGCCCCACAGGGCTCAATTTTAGGTCCAGTTCTTTTCACAATTTATATAAATAACATTGTTTCATCGCAAAAAAACTGTCACGCCCATCTATACGCTGACGACACAGTACTGTATTGCATTTCCGATTCAGTGCACCAATCTATTCAGAACCTACAAAGTTCTTTTAACACCCTGCAGGACTGTCTAGTGGACCTCAGGCTTGTTCTTAATACAGACAAAACCAAATATATGTGTTTCTCCAGAGCAAGAACTACAAATTTTAATGATTTTAATATTTTTACAAAGAATGGATTTTTAATTGAAAGAGTCACAGAGTACAAATATCTCGGCATCTGGTTAGATGATAAACTCACTTTTAATTTTCATAATAAAAAATCTTGTTTGTCGACTACGACAAAAAATTGGCTATTTTT
The DNA here is from genome assembly GCA_949357725.1 of Hyperoplus immaculatus. Classification (NCBI taxonomy): domain Eukaryota; kingdom Metazoa; phylum Chordata; class Actinopteri; order Uranoscopiformes; family Ammodytidae; genus Hyperoplus; species Hyperoplus immaculatus. Next base: position 227,001 of record OX442357.1, on the reverse strand, counting down.
ATAGGAACAAAACCACCTTCCCTTTATTTAGTAGGAAAAGGATTATTGAGGCAGTTTTCATGTCTGTCCTTGATTACGGTGATGTGGTTTACCGGCATGCATCACATTCATGTCTTAAACTCCTGGACTCTGTTTTTCACTTTGCTTTAAGGTTCATCACAGGAGATGCTTATAACACACACCATTGTCTTTTATAGGAAAAGGTTGGGTGGTCCTCCCTTAAAGAGAGACGTGACGCACATTGGCACATTTTTATTTACAAAGCCTTGACCGGGAAGCTTCCTCGTGATTTAACAGAAATGCTGCAAATTTCAGATGGGCTTTATCAGACCCGCTTCACTGACATGCTTATGCTTTATGTCCCACAAGCCCGGTCTGAGCTGGGAAAGACAGCTTTTAGCTTCAGTGCCCCCGACTCCTGGAACAACTTACAGCAACAAATTAAACTAAATACCTTCATATCCTTTAACCAATTTAAACAAACTATCTTAAATCTGCCAAACTCTACCTGTAACTGTTTTAATTAGGCTATATTGTACTTTCACCCATTTAATTTTAATTGCTGCCACTCTTCACCACTGTGTAAATGTTGCAATAGTTTTTTTCTCTTCACCTGTTGTGTATTTGATGTATTTGCATTGAATATTTTGTATGTATTGTTCTTTTTCCTTTGAATTTTTTTTTAACTCGACGTCATTGTAAATGAGGGTCACCCCTCAATTGGTCTCTTGAGGATAAATAAAAGTTAAATGAAAAATGAAAGAAATTCACTTCCGTTAGCTGAAATCAGATACCTATTATTTGGAAACCGTTGGCAAGGTGTTGAGAGAGTGGGAGGGAGGGCAGAAAAAGGTTATTTATGCCTGAGCAGAGTGGATGAAATGGTCTTACAGTCATGGCTTTCTACCAGGTGATATCGGTGCTTATTCTTCTCATTCAAGGTAAGGACCCTCCATTACTCCCCACTGCTCTATGTGAATTAAACAGTGCTAGAGGTTAAGAGGGCCAGCCAGGTGTGAGGAAGAACATTCAAGGGGGAAGTTTTTTATTTTCCTCATACACTTGAAATGTAGAGAATTCAATTGAAATACAATGTTGTGAACAAACTCAACAGTTAGTTCCAGACTGCGGTGAAGTTGGAAAGATTATTTAACAAAACATTTTTAAAACACATTATGCATCTTTAGAGCACATTGTCTGCCTTATGACGATCGCAGAGATGCAACGATAAGGTTGTGCTCATGAGTTATTGATCCCTGAAGTACAATCCGTCAATATCTTTCCAACTTTAAAGAGGACCTATTATGCTACTTTTCTGGTCTTAATTTCTTGTTTTACACTGCTATAGAGCAACCTGACACGAATCACATCACAAAAAACTATGTAGATTTTCGGGAAGCTCTTTCTCTTATTTTGGCGATCCAGCACATCCTGTCAACACTTGAGTGTGTGTGCTTCGGCTCCCTCCGCCTGTGCTTCGGCCATCTCCGCTCCCCTCCCCCCCTCCTGCAAACCCCACTCCGTTGTGATTGGTTACCTTCCTTCCGGAACACTTTCAGTGGCGGGAAGCGCGAGCATGGACCTATAAGGGCGCGAGGCAGACGCGAGGCAGACGCGAACAGGGAAGTGACAGCATTACCATACATGGAAACATCCGCGTGGAGACCTCACAAAGTTTTATGCGACGGCACAAATTATGAAAGGGTAGACCGCTTTGAACACGTGACTTCTCGACTGGCTAGAATAGTGTTTAGTGCTCTGCACAGACACCCCAGACGGTCAGCAGGGAATATGTCGAAATGCATGTAAGTCATTATTTGATAATTTAGTATGGTTAAGCATGACTATGAATCATCATAACAACGTTTATAGGTCATAAAAGTCAAAAAGCATCATAGGTCCTCTTTAACGAGTTTGTTCTGGACATTTTAACTTTATTCATGAAATTGTATTTCAACTTCTTATCTCAACATTTCAACATTTGTGCACAAAGGGAAAAAAAACTTCCTCCACCAATGTTTTTCTCTCTCATGGCCCTCATATTCTTCAATAAAATATAAAGTATAAATATATTGTTTTCTTTTATATCTTTCAGAGTCTCCATCACAGCTAGCCGGTAAGTCAAAGTTTCTGTGCATATTTTAAAATCCATTTCATTTGGACATTTTAGTTTTGTTTATAGTTTCATTATTCAATTTAGAAAACTAAAAGTTTGAAAAGCTCAAAATTACAAAGCAACTGTCTTGACCAGATTGTTGAGATGACTTATCATTCATACAGATGCTATTTAACTAAATTATTTTTTGTTCAAATGTTGGCAGTTTTCCTTAAAATATAAGAACATTTTCCTAACTTTTTAATTTTAAAAGCGTTTGATGGTAAACCATGAATCCCAGATTTAAAGGTGGAGTCAGCAATTCTGGAGAACGCTTGTTGTCAAAATCCGTGAATTTCTTCTCACGATCCGCTACCTGTCTGTACTGTTGATGCATTCAAAGTTTGCACAGTTTACAGAGCCTAGGTTGTGTATTAACACTAGATTCTTTTCAGCGCACACACTGTACGGACAGGTAGCAGATCATAAGGAGATATACCAGGGGGCAGAACCTGGTTAGAATCCAGCCCGGGTCGTTCTCTGCATGTCATTCCCCTCTCTGCCCCAGTTCATCCCTGTCTCTTTGAAGCATTGGAAATGCCAAAGAATTATCTAAAAATCTAAACAATTAAACATCTAGACTAATTAGGAAATTAACACACTCTCCTGATCATAATCCCCCTCAAACGGTTTAATATTATAATCTTATAAGTATAGTTTATGTAGTAGTATCCTATGAACATCCCAAGTTCAAAGTACAAACAGAAACTGTCTGTCTCTCTCCAGTGTGTGGTCGGGCTGTGCGAAACACCAGGATAGTTGGAGGAGAGGTGGCCCCTGAAGGAGCCTGGCCATGGCAGGTCAGTCTGCACAGCGGAGGGAGTCACTTCTGTGGAGGATCCCTCATCAACAGGGAATGGGTGCTGAGTGCTGCTCACTGCTTCTCAAGGTGAGAGAAACAACATGCCATACACCTGGGGGCAGGGGCGCAACTACCTACTTTCTGGGGGTTATGCAGACACACAGCAGCCCCCCCCCCCACACGGCAGAAACAATACTTAACTCACATGCACTGTAAGACTTAAGTAATGGCTCAAAAAGCGACAGGCACCCGAAAAACAGTCAAAAAAGCCTTTATACAAATGTAATAACATGTAACAACGGCACTCAGTGCTCAATACATTCTCTGTACTGGAAAATCTGCACAACAGTTTATACTTTATCTAACAATGTTACCACTAAATTGTCTGCTGAGGGCCAACACAGAGAGGATGAGGAGGAGTTTCTTTCCACAGGCCATCAGACTGTTCAACCAGACTGACAAGGTCACTTATCCCACCACCCAATCATTATTATAATTGTGCTCTTTATATAGTTGAATTACAGCCAGACTGGTACATAAGAATTTCACTACGCATTGCCCTGTGCAATTGTGTATGTGACGAATAAAACTAAACTAAATTGTTACATGTCGTGCCTTTGCACTCGGCCATTTTTCAAGAATGGCATCAAATGAAATAGACCGTGCCACACTGTTTTCGATTGAGATCACTGCTAACTGGAACAAGCGATCAGATTCATTGCTCATACTCGAACGAAGGTAGGTTTTTATGAGCTTCAGCTTACTGAAGGATCTCTCTGCAGATGAAACCGTCAAAGGCATGGTCAGAAAAACTCTAAGGGCTACAGCCAAATTTGGGAACACCAAATCAAGATTCTCCTGTATGAGGAACTGTAACTTCTCAAGAGCCTTGTAACCCTTCAGTAGACGGCTCGCTGGGTATATTTCTTTAATGATATCTCTGGAAACATCACAGGCAGTCAGGGCATATCTGGTAACTGATTCCTCCAGCTCAGCTTGTGTCATGTGCTCCATTTTAGTGATGAATTCAAATTTCTTAGACACAAGCTGAAAATTGGAAAACCTGTCAGACAACTCTTGCAGGACTGTGTCGACAATGACATTGAAAACCATGCACCTAAACTGCCTCTCGGGTTCCTGTTCTTGATGACCAGTGCTGGAATTGTCATCTTGGAACCTCTTTTGCTTCCTGAAACGTCTCTCTTTGAATTCTGGAGAAACATCCATTTCAATGGCTAGCCTGCGTGCAATGTCAAGTGACTTCTGAAAGCCCGCCTCTCTGTACTTGAGCATAAACTCTTTCAGAGAATCGATCAATCTAATGGCTGTGTCCATTGAGACATCTGCTGCTTGTAGTGCTTTGCTTGCAAAGTTGATCTCTGACAACAAGTTATACCAAACCAAGAGGCACACAAGGAACTCCATACTTACAATCTCTTCAGATAGTGACTTTGCCTCTGAGACTATTTTGCTGTCTGCTGCCACTTCTTCCAGCTTTTCCAGCGCATCTAAAATCCCCCCCAACTGGAAACGTACAGCTTTGACAGAGTCTAGCTTTGCTTCCCACCGGGTGTCACTCAGAGGCTTTAGTGTGATGTCAACAAATTCTGTGAGAATATCCCACCTCTTCACAGAAGACGAAAAGATGGTGTACAATCTTTGAACAGTGCCAAAGAAGGTTAGACACTCTCTGTTGGATGAGGCTGCATCGCACAACAAAAGGTTTAGGCTGTGGCTACTGCAGGGGATGAACAGAGCCTCTGGACACCTCTGTTGAATTAAAGCTTGGACTCCCTTGTGAATTCCCCTCATATTTGCGCCGTTATCATAACTTTGCCACCTACAATTAGCCAAATCCAAACCCAGACTATCAAGAACCCCTGTCAGTGTGTCTGTGAGGCCTTTCCCAGTTGAGTCCTTCACCGCAGTGAACCCCACAAAAGATTACGTAATACTGACCTTTTTCTTCTCATCTGTCTGAATACACCGTATGATAACAGAGGCCTGCTCTTGTTTTGAAATGTCAGGTGTGCAGTCCAATTCTACTGCAAAGTACTTTGCAGCTTTGATTTGGGCACACATTTTACCAAGTACACACTCTGATATAGAATCTAAAAATTCATTCTGCGTGCACCAGGACAGATATGCCGTAGTTTTTTTTAGAGGCAGCCTTTCGTAGATGCTCTGCCAGTGTCAAGGATCCCCAGAAAATTTCCATTTTTTGGATTTCCTAACTGTGCATTTTTACCCCTCAGTGGCAGGTTTCTTTCGGCAAGGAACAGTATGCAGTCAATTACTCTTGTCAAAACACTTCTCCAATGTGCCTTTTCCGCAGCCATGGCTCTCTGTAATTCGCTATCAATGGTTTTGCCTAGGCGTAAGCGGGATGCCAATTCTTTCCACATTAGATACGCATTTATGTGGTAACCACTTGTTTCGTGGTGCTTCAGTGTTTTTGATAGACACTGCCAGTTATTATACCCCACCACAAGGCGCGTGTCAGCAGTTCTAGTTTCACCAAAGAGCTTACATGTGAAACAATAGACTATTAGAGCTTTTAGAGTACATTAACCAGTCCCGCTCAACTTTTTCGCCATTGGACATTACACAAAAACAGTAGGATTTAGCAAAACACCTGTTACTCTTTTCTGTTCTCGGATATGGCCCATCAGGACATTTCTGTGGGCCACTCTCAACTATGTGCTGTCTAAATGAGTCCCCCATTTCCTGTGGTGCAGGCCATTTAGATGGATCCTCTGATCTTGCCCTCTCCTCTGCAGCTCTCTGTTCCTGTTCTTCTTCATCGTCTTCTTCGACTCTCTCTTCCTCTCCCTCATCTTCACCTCTCTCTTCAACATTCTCCTCTGTTGCAATTGCCTCGCCATGTCTGCCTGCACTAATTTTCCCAAAAACAGTGAATAGGTTGGTCAGTAGAAATCTAGGTGTTTGTGGCCTCACTAGTTTAATTATTCCTACCTGATGCTCACACTGGTCTCCTCTATAGCAGATTCCATCACCGACCTCATGTCTGTCTCCTTCACCCCTTGCCTGTGTTCTCCTCCACTAAGTCATATTGTCAAACACACATTATTTATTAGCTTTGAATAAATTACATATCTTTCTAATGCAATTTTTCCAATATAAATAATATTTAGAAATTAATCACTTGGTATGAAGTGGCTGTTCCTACACTTCCACCTAATATTAGACCAACCTGTCGCCGTCCCCTGTCTTTCCTGATTCTTTCTCCCTCTGTCTCTTTTCTTTATCTCCATCCTCACACCTGAATGACATGAACTGTGTGTTAAGGAGGTTTAAAAAATACAGCAGTCAAACCACATAAAAAAATATGACATTTCATTTAAAATGGTATCCTTATTATTGGATACATACTATATGAACATGATGGACCAAAAACTACACAAGAAAATGTAAAAACTGAGTTTAAAAATTATATTATTTTTACTGTGGGTAACAAAAATATGCATGCTTTTTTTTTTTTAAGCTGGACATATATCATAACTCAGTTTTTACTGGGTCTATTTACATATAACAAAGACTGGCATAGAGATTGAAGAAAAACATAATAAGCACAAACAAGTTCCTTTATTTTTTTGTCAGGATCTGTTATATTGTAACTGATCAGTAAGCTACACAGGTGCAAGACACCAGTAACCTGTCGTTTTACTATTAGCTTTTAGCTAACCTGAATATTTGCAAGCCTCCTCGTGATACACTCACTCAACTTACCCACTGCCTTTCAACCAGTTTGTAAGGCTTTTTTTCATGCCCATGCAAGATTTCTCCTTCTCAAGCTTCCTTTTTTTGTTTTGAGCCCCGAGAGCTTTTTCTTCTGCCTCTCCATGGACTCCGACTGACCGACTTCCACTCCTAACTGTCAGATGACAACAAGATTCAAACAAAAGCACTCTCGCGCTCAAGCGCGTGCTCGAGGGGGCGCGCACTGGAGCGCGAGAGTGTGGGGAGGAGAAGGGGAGTGCTAAGGGAGCGGGGCGCCTAATCAGTGACGTGACGTGCCTGTGTTATTGATCATATCATTTAAACAAACGTTGTTAAATACCGAAAATGCCGACTTGAAATGATTTTTTTCCCCATCGCATCGGCGCCCCTCTAGTGCGGCGCCCCTATGCGCCGCATATACTGCATACCCACTTTTTGCACCACTGCCTGGGGGTTACCAGACAAAAACGTTGGGAAATACTGCTCTTAAGTGGCAATAAAAAATTGTCCAGACGACATCTATCAAGCTCCAAACAAAATCAATCTAGACATGTTCTTAAAAATAGACACTAGATCCTGACTGCGGCTCACGTCTGGACTGTTTTGTTTCTCTTGTGATCTCCAGCGGTAACGCAGGTCAGACAGTGTATCTGGGTCGTCAGAGTCAACAAGGTTCAAATCCCAACGAGGTTTCTCGGACGGTAACACAAGTCATCAGACATCCAAACCACGACTCTAATACTCATGATAACGACATTGCCCTGCTGAAGCTGTCCTCTCCTGTGAGCTTCACTGACTTCATCCTGCCCGTCTGCCTGGCGGCCTCCGGCAGCTCCTTCCACAGCGGGGTGGACTCCTGGCTCACGGGATGGGGAACCATCGGGTCTGGAGGTAGGGCACAAAACAACTGGATTACTCCTCAATATCAAATCTTTAAATGCAAAATTTAGATGAAAATATGATTTTTTTGTTATGTTTTGAAAACCAGGGCTGAAGAGTTTTTCTGTGTATAAATACATTCTGTGCACTGTAAAAATCATGTCAAAACTTAATGTGATCGGTGGCGCCCGTGGCGCAGTAAGGGCGCTGCCCACCAGACCAAGGCCCGCAGCAGACCCGGGCTGAACAAAAAATAACAAGTTGGTAGGACTTGAGACTTGACATCTGACTTGATTTGGGACTTGTTTGTCTTGGTCTAAAACTATGAAGGATAAAAATGACCAAAATTTGACTGAAACTAATGAAGAAAATGCTGCCAAAATGTGATGTTTAATAACCTGAATGTGTGTCTCTTCAGTGCCCCTTCCAGCCCCAGAAAACCTAATGGAGGTTGAGGTGCCAGTCGTGGGGAACAGACAGTGTCAATGTGATGGGTATAGGATCACAGAAAACATGATATGTGCCGGCCTACGTGCAGGAGGAAAAGACTCTTGTCAGGTGAACATTGCCAGTTGATAACTTACATTAAAACAATAATTTTTAGTTTTACAATTTTTCTCAAAAGTGTTTGATTAAATATATAAAATGTTTCTCTCCTTAAAGGGGGATTCAGGTGGTCCGATGGTGAGCAAACAGGGCGATCGCTGGATACAGGAGGGCATAGTGAGTTTTGGAGCAGGTTGTGCCCTGCCCGAAAGACCAGGAGTGTACTCCAGAGTGTCCCGATATCAAACCTGGATCAACAGCCAGATCAGCAGCGACCAGCCAGGCTTTGTGACCTTCACTTCTACTGGGACTGACAGTGATCTCAGTGTGACATGTGCCGGCGTAGGACCAGCAGTTACTACACTGTAAAAAAAAAATATTTGAGAAATCGCACATTTTCAAGGCAACCTGATGCGAAGAAATTTTTGAGTTTTCTCAACTTCTGACTATTATTGTTGACTTAACTAAGATTTACACGTTGACATAAGAGTTATGACAACTTGGATTCTCTTGTTCACCCAATCATGATATTTTTGTTAGACCAACAATAAAATTCATTCTTCAATTGCATGTATTTTTACCTTCAACACACTCAGAAATTCTTGTTGACTTAACTCAGATTTCCGAGTTTAGATATGAGTTATGCCAACTCGATCTTGTTCACTTAATTATGATATTTACGTCGGACCAACAATAAAATTCATGCTTCATTTCCATGTATATTCACCTTCACCAAACTTGGATATTCTTGTTACCTAAGTGAGAAAAGTTCCTTTACAAATCAACTAACATTTATGTTGCTGTAATCGTATTTAAGTAATGGTAAATGAATAAATAAAATAAAGAGCACACATAGTATAAAGATATCTGAAAAAACATTGTTTATTTCTCTTGTTCAGAAACATGTTCAACACCACTATATAACTTTGAAGTTGACAGAGACCTTGACATTTTCTCATAACTGAATATACAAACTTTCCTCACAGGAAAATTAGATCCCTGGAACACTGTTTGAAGTTAGAAAGAAATGTGTTTCACTCTTATTGTTTACAGCAGCAGGGCCCAGTTTTTTTTTACAAAAATATTCTAGTCTAACGTTTGGTTCAAGGTGCCCCAAAATAATTTTGTAATGATATGATGATGATAGAATTATTATCATTACATATAGAGTTTTGTAAAATAAGTGCAGGCTCTGCAAATGTAAACACATTTCTCTCGCTGAAACTGCATATTACATCTTAAACAAGCACACAAACACAGACCACAAGAAACTGGTTAAAAGTTGTACATACAATAGCAATGAAATCGTTTCATTCAATTTTTTATATAACCTATTAAGCCTCAAACATTGAAGCACATTAAGTCAAGAAACTTATGAAAACAACAAAACCAATTAAAATCCAGAGCCTTGTGGACTGGCATCTGACAATTCCAAATATTTCTATATCACACGCAGAGGAGAGTGGCATGCTTAAAATAAGTGCACATGCTGCAAGGTGTTACTAAAGTAGGGGTGTGCACGTGTACATGTGTACACGTTTAACCGTTTAGTAAATCATAACCGTTTATGAAAAATCAATAAACGAAAACCGTTTAAAAAAATTGTCTTCAAATTTTAAATGTTCTTTTTTTCAAAGTTTTTAAATATGTTCTGGAGACACGCATTTATTGATTTTACATCACTAATAAACCACTTGGGGAGGATAAAAGCTAGTCTGCCCAATCTGTCTGTCCCTCGGCGTGAGTGTGTGTATAATCGCAAACACACACATGCGCGCGGAGGCACCGTGCTCGGGCTCCAGTAACAGCCACGGACGAGTGATGAAAGATAACCTAAAGATTAAAGATACCCGGTTGACGTGAATTACGCGTGTAAGTAGCCCGAACTTTATAACACCTGTTCACCCTCATAAATGTGGACATGTAGAAAGCGATAGGATTAATCAGGAAATTAACGAAGGGCGATAATGATGGCCAACACATGAAAGGCGAACGCGTATGTGTGTGAGCCCGCGCGCCTACAAGGCGGTGGGCGCACAAGGACAATGACGTCACGGTTAACCGTGTACACAAAGAAAATTCCGTCGAGTATACGGTTAGACATTTTTGTAAACGTTCACACCCCTATACTAAAGCACTCACAAACCTGAACAATTAACTGTGGATATGCACCTCTTGCAAACTGGCGCCTGAAACAATTTAGTGAATCTCACTTAACCCATTGATGACGGCTGCTGCGCGATGCCACATTGGCTCTCCTGCCTGATGCTGCGTCGCGCAGCATTATTACTTTATCTAATTTTCATGGCATTCCCAGCATAGAATGCACTGTCATTGGTTCAAATACACAAGAGGTGGGTTTTGTTGATTTTTTAAGACCACGTGACCACCCAAAAGTTGTGTGGTTTGCCGAAAATCACGTCAATCAAAAAAATAAAAAATAAAAAAATAAAACAAAATAATAAAAAAAAATACGCCGGCTATGTCGGCGACAGAACAGTTAGTGGCGTTTGGTGCGCAGAATCAAGGTCTACTATAGACTACTGACGAAAATCACAAAACACATTGCATCTATTTATTAACAATATTTAATAATTTTCTAATTCATCTCTTTTTGACGATTTTTAGAAATATTTGTTGGTTTGTAAGCGCTAAGGGAGCATGTTTAAATAAAACCTGTGAACCTTAACTTTTAAATGTATTTTATTTCATGTTTCTATGTGCTACACAGGCTTAGATATTAAGGTTTTGGTAGACTTGACAATTCGTACTATTTTTTCAGAAAACCCTCAGGCATTAAGGACATGCATCCTAGATTGCCATAGTCATCAATGGGTTAAATGTAAATAAATATATATATATATATATTTTTTTTAAGAATCGTTGATCTCTATTTCAGAGGCAGAGGGGACTTGAGCACAGAGCCAAGTCTGTATGAGAACCTACTACAATGCAATAGAACATGCAGAAAACATAGGGTTGGCTTCCACATTAACAGTCACAGCAAGCACTTTTTTTTAGAGAGCCAAGCTCGAAAAAGATTGAATGGCTTCATGTGTACCTCATCTCCTTTTGGATAATCAATGTTCATGGCATACAGTAGTCCAAAGAGGTATGCAAAGGCAGTACCGAGGTCTGGCAGGTCATGTAGCACGATGGAACCTTCCAACACAACAGCCCAGTCCTGCATGTTTGGTGAAACAGCAGGATCATCTTCTTCATGGACAGTAACAAGGCCAACAGACACGCCTCTGAGCACTCTTTCTTCAGGGTCAGTTTCCTGAGGAAAAGTAACAGATGCATGATTGAGTGCTAGGTCGAACAAAAGGATGCAATTAGGGCCCGACTGATATGGATTTTCTGGGGCTGATTAAAATAACTTATAATAGAATAATAGAAATAAAGTATTTTTTTAAACCCTCAAATAAAGTTCAAACACTTGTTACAAAGATTAATTGAAGTCAGAACATGTCCATTTCCTATTGTTACTATTACTTACCAAAGGCTGAAGGAAAAACTTTGTTGTGTCGTCCCGGACAAAAACAGGGAGGCATCTCAGTGCTGCAGTCTTTCGGTGAGACACAATGTCTGATGTCTAAAGAGTATACAGTGGAAAACATAAGCATATGTATGAGTGAAGTGCCACAGTGGATGTATACAAATTGCAAAATCAGTAATTATTTTTAGTAATAAGGAGGATAAGGCGCAGGTCTGACCAATCGCATGCTTAATAAAAGAAAAAAGAAAAGAAAGACACTGCAAGCCTTCGGACTAGTTTATTTTCGAGTGTTGCAAATTAAAAATACTGTTATAATTATCAAATGGAACAAACTAAGAACATAAAGCAATGACTGATAGCATCCATTTTACTGACACATGTCCATCACTCACCTGTTCATCAAGCTTATCCAGGATGTCTTCCATTGGCTGACCAAAAGCTCTCTTTCTAGCCCAGTGCAGTCTGAGCAGGCGAGGAACATATTTGTCAAGGGACGCATTGAAAGTCTCCAGGAGGACTTTGCTGGTGATTCGATTAAATTCTTCAGATATCTGGAAAAACACAATCAGCGGAACAATGTAATTTAACTTTGATCACAATGTGAGGTTCTGACTTCAAATTTCAGGACTAATGCTATAGTGGGGTGCTTTATGTTGGAGGAGCATGTATTGTAGTGGTAGGGCAGGGAATAGTACAGTGTCAATATGTATCAATTTAATACACTCCTACACCTATTAAATACAGTGCAATGAACATATTAATACGAACTAAATAAATGACAGCCTTACCTCTTCACAGGAAAACAGTGCAGGCCATCTCTGCTGGATCTCTACTACCTCTGAAAATGTCAGCTCCATCTTGTACCGTATCAATGTTGTGTTATTTTTTTTCTTTTTAGTTTCAGAAAAGAGGTGGAAAATATATGTAAAACTTGGGTTAGAACATTTACTTGATAAATCATTAATAAAATCATCATTGAATAAACCATTTTAGTGTAAACAAAAAGCATACCATTTTTGGCTTCTTTAATGGAGAATGAATGATCTTGTGGTGACCATCAGCTTTCCACCAAATGTGCATGCTGTAAGAGGGTGGTAATCTGTCAGCACATCTGGATCAATCCCCAATACACACACATAGTCTGTGTGAATACAGGACGAAGTCGACAGTGCTTCAGAAGAGCCTCTTGACTGGAGCTTGCCAAATTTGCAAAGCATGCAATCCTCCCCTGAAACACAAGATACATATAATGGAAATATTTAGTTTCACTAAAAGCATTTAGCTGCAGAGACAATAATTCACAAATAATTTTTTTCCCCCACCCCTATTTTAAACACATACTTCATACACCTTATAATACACATAAATCATATAAGCTACACCGCACATAGACATGCTATCCTTAGTACCATACTCGGTATTATATCACAGTTACATTGTCTAAATACCCATGGTAAGTACTCAAATGCACATTAACTTTACTAAACAGGGCCTGCAGTAAGTATAGCAAGTAACATTGGTTATGGAAATACTGTTAACTCGAATTATATCAAACATGAAAATGACAGTTCAGTAATACACCATTACTCCAGAATGAATCATTGTATTAACTTGTCTTGATACTCAATTGATCTCAGTTTATCATTACTGCTTTTTTAAGCTATTTGAATTAAATACTTAACTGAAATAACTTAGTATAACTCTTCTGTAACCCACAGCCAGTTACTGTCATATTTCCCAATATTCTCAGACATTATAAAAAAAGCATTAAAACATGGACTCTGGTACCCTCACAAAACATTTTGAACAAGTGGGAGGAAATACCCGGCCTATGGCTATGGCTTAGCTCGTCTGTCATTACACACTGCTCATTCAATTTCCTAACACATTTACCGATTCAGAATGCTTCACACCGTTTAATATCACCACAATGTCTTAACCAAGGAGCCAACTTCATCTTTTAAAATTCTTTCAAAATGTTTCATCACCAGTGATGTAAGAGCGACAGGTCTGAATTGGTTCGGTTCTCTTGGATTTTTTATTTTTGGAATTGGGATAATAGTTGAGGTCTTCCATAATGAGGGCAACTTGCAACCATCAGCACACATCTGAAATAATTTTGAAAACACCCCACTGAGCTGGTCGGCACAGTATCGGAGAGTGCGCCCGCAGACTGCATCTGGCCCAGCAGCCTTCCTTATATTTGTTTTTTTGAACAAGGCTGTGACAAATCCTTGAGATATCACCAAATATTTCTGGGATACAAGAGAATCCTTTAATTTGGAGCCATTGTGCGTGAGGTCAGACCTTTCAAAACCAGAAAAAAAAGAATTAAAATAGTTTGGCAGATCTGCCTCAACTACTCCACTGATTCCGATCGGTTGCTTGGCCTCGCATGTGTGGTTAATAGATGCCATAGATTTAATTCCCTGCTAGGCTGCTCTGATGTTAGTGGTAAATTGCATTTCTATTTTGTTCTTATAGTTCATTTGGGCCTTGCCTATTGCATTCTTTACTTCTCTGGAGACAGCCTTCTTCTCAAAAAGATTACCTGTGTAAAATATTTTTTTCTTTTTGTTGATACTTGTTTTTAGCTCTTTCGTTACCCAAGGTTTATTATTTGGAAAGATAATAATTTTTTTGTTCGGAATTACAGAGTCCACACAAAAAGATATATAGGATGAAACTGTGTCAGTGAGTTCATCAACATTGTCACAAGAATCAAAAAAGCAATCCCAGTCGGTGCATTCAAAACATGCCTGGAGAGCTGAGACACTGTCCTCAGACCAGGTTTTTACATCCTTCTCTCTGCACTCGAGGCGTCTGAAGGAGGGTATGTACATGGGCATTAAATACACGCTGTTATGGTATGACGCACCAAGAGAAGGCATGGGTAGAGATTTATAAGCGCCAATCACTGATCCATAACATAGATCCAATGTGTGTTGGTTGTAGAGCAAGTGACATATTGTTCATAAGTCCTCATAGTTTTCCCTAGAGAACAATGGTTAAAATCGCCAAGAATGAATTTAGGGGCATCCGGGCAGATTGAGTCGAGTCGGTGAGTGACGTCAGCGATCAGCTGTGCAGCAGCGGACGCGTTGGCTCTCGGGTGGATGTAAACAACCGTGAAGAAAAGTTGCTGAAATTCACGGGGCAAGTAGTAGGGGCGCAGTGAGATAGACAAAAGTTCAATATCGGGAGTACAGAGCTTTTCCCGAACAACGACGGTGTTACAGTACCGCTTGTTTACATAAAAACACACTCCTCCACCTCGACTCTTCCCGGTGATTTTGGGAGACCGGTCCAGCCGAAGTGGGCTGCCAAAGCCACTTATTTCAAGGTCCTCATCCCGGTCCTCTTCACTGAGCCACGTTTCAGTAAGAGCTAGGAGGCAGGATTCCTTGATTTCTTGCTTGAATTTGGCCCAAGCTTCCAACTCGTCTACCTTGTTCCTGATTGACTGCACGTTGGATAGCAGGACTGTGGGGAGCGGGGGAAGCCTGCGGCGGTTATCAAGACTGAGACGTTTCAGTCTTCGGCGTACTCCACCCCTCCTTCCTCTTTTCCGACGGGGAGGAAAAAGTCTGTTCGGACTGTGAGGTACAAAGAGCTCAGTCGGTAATCCCACCGGCACGTCGCCTCTAATCGATGCTCGTAATGACAGAAGAAGCTCGCGGCTGAAAGTCACTCGGCTGGCTGAGCCGCCATGTAGCCCTTCCGCGTCTTGACAGAAGAACGCCAGCAACAGCGTTGACACGAATAAAAGTCCATAGAACTGTGCAAAAGAGCCCAAACTCCACATAATGAATCTTGACATAAAAACCTCTCCACACACGAAACGTTAAAAACAAACAAGACTTAAACAACAGTTAGTAGACTGCTTCGGGTCGCACACGAGGAGCGCTCGTGTGCGACCCGAACCACTCATGTGATCTGAATGCTATGATCCCCTATTTGTAGAACTGCATGTGTGTGTTAGAAATGAAGGAGGGGTGAGCTGAATGTCATTTAGATTGCCATGTGTGACTCACCTTGCATGTGTGTGTAATTGATAAAATAAAGACTTAACTTGACTTAAAGGTCTGAAATCCATTATTAAAAACTTAATATTTTAAGTTGTTTTTCCCATTTTATGGCAGTTTCCCTGCAGACTTTCCACGATGTTCCACAGATTATTTAGTCAACTGTGCATTTTGTTCCCCTAAAGAGAATATGGAAGAGAACCCCCTTATACCCAAACAGTTAATTTGGTATTTGGTGTTTTAATTTTTCTGTACCATCAGGACAAGTTATAACGTGTGACATTTTAATTTGGATTTAATCATTTGTTTGGTTCCAAGAATCATGATGTGAGATTTATTTTTTAATTAGTTTTGGGTATATATTTAACTGTATTGTCGGCATAAAGCAAGAAAAGGCAAGTTTATTTATATAGCACAATTCAGACACAAGGACATTCAAAGTGCTTTACAGGGGCATTAATTAAATACTTAAAATATATTATAGAGATTAGAAAAAAGGAATGAATAGAAATAAAACATTTAAATAAAATAAAAATTACAGGATTAAAGGGAAACAAAAGTCTTCATACAAGCAAACGATTCTTTATTAATTAATCAGCAGATTGTGCACTGAGGAACTAACTTTTTTTTTAAATAATTCTAGTGCCCCCTTTGGACAAAAGCGGTAGTGTTTTTACTACACCAGCTGTTGTTCCTGGGTGAGCGTATACCCATGACAAAGGCATTAAGAAAAACTATATTAAAATATAATGTTGGCTGTTACATGTCAATTATGATCATCGGAGTAAAAATTACACTGTTTCAGAAATATTTCCTCTTCCTTGTAGCACCTTTAATTAATCAACAGATTGTCTCTCAACATGTGATTATTTCGACAACAACTGTTCACTTTAATTTCCTGTTTCTGAATCCGTTATGACAATATAATTCTGACCTTCACAGTGGTAGATGCTGACAACACCATACAAGTGTTTCTTTTTTGCAAACGCTTACACACATGTTGCAGTGTCAAACACACAGGCCAAATAAGCACTTAGAGATGAACTTCCCACTTTTATTTCACAATTAAACTCTTATCAAAACCAGACAAACCATTTCTTTTTAATTGAATCTTTTCACATGCACTGTTAGAATAACTATTCTAAAGCTGCAGCAACTCACTGATTTTCTTTACACAAAACACAGATGTTTTTAGTAATATTACGTGTTTTGACTGTTAATTTTTATTAAAAATATTGATTTTGATATTGATACCGAACATATACTTGCGTGAATTTAAAAAAAAATGTATTTATGCATTTCTTTTTAATTACATTTTTATTTTTTTCCCATTTCAAATGCCAGATTCACAGTCCAATTTCTTTACTATCAGGTCACACAAGAACATAGTTACTGTTAAATGTAAGTAGGCTGCTACTGTATATGTGTTTGTATCTCATAGACACCGGGTCACACAATCGCTGATTCTCACAGAGTTGGACGTGCCTAACAGGTTCCCCCAGATCATGTGAAAATGTGGCTATTTTTTTTTAAACTCAGCTTTTTTGTGGGTCCGACTATTGTGTATAACATTATGAGCACTTTTTACATTAATGGAGCATGGACAGGGATAAACTTAAACAGACCTATAGTTTTGTAAATTAGTTGGACGTGCCAACCGGTAAGTCACAGGAAGAAATTTTGGTTCCCCCAGATCATGTGTCATCACTCTGATCATGTTTACAGGGGAAACACTCCAAGCTGAATTTTCTTGTTGAACTCTATTTTGTATGTTTGTCACGCCATTCTCTCTGGTTCAATCCTTATATTCACAACAGAAAACAATGTGTTATCATACAAGGATGCAAATCTGATATTATTTGGAGTTAAAGTTGAAGTCAGAGATTCTGGAGAACGCTTGCTTCAAAATCACTTTGTCAAAATCAGTGAATATCTCCTTTAAATCCGCTACCTGTCTTATATATAGACAAATTATTACTCTTAAAATAATTATTTGAGAACGAGGCGGACAAAGCAGGAACCATCTTAACTCAACATGATTAAGGAAGGTTGTTACAGTATCAAAGACAGAAAGCTCAGTATTCAGTTTTCATACGGCATATTACGTTACATTCAACTAATACAGGATGAGCATGCAAACAGGCATAGTATAGAAAGTGGATCATATAAGGAGCTAGATATTGTTCTCAGGAGACCAAAGCAGAGCTAAAAGAAGAGTAAATATTTGACTTCATTCATCATGTGACACAAACTTGAATAGAAACAATTCTCCTATGTGTTGGATGTGTAGCAGATGAACTAATCATTATTTTTATTTGTTTAGCTTTTCAAGCCCTGCACTTTGTTCTAACAGGCAACAGGCAAAATGAGTCCAAGCAAAAGAAGAACAACATTCAGGTTGACGTTCCAGGCTGAATTACAGAAGCTGCCTTCGCAACAGTTTACGTCAGTAATTCCCATCAAAGGCGCGTTACCAGCTTCACACACGTTCCTCGAGACACAGCCAAGAAATTGTCGTTGTTTGTCATCTTCTGCCACTGTGAAAGACACAATAATGTTAAACTAGACTGCAGTCTTAATGGATGTCAGAAACTGGGAATTACAATGAATAGTTATATGGATCCATATGCAGGCTGAGGACTCACCATTCGCACTGATGCAGCGGTCCTGGATTCCCGTACATTGTATTTCAATATAATTGGTCTTGTTACAGGCGCTTCCATCATGTTTACAGGTGTAGCACTGAAGGCCGTTTTCTTTTTGAACATCAGGGACTGAAACACAACAACAGACATGTCAGAAACAGAAGGATTCAAAGTCACGGCAAAACATTTCCCATTTCATCATTGGAGTCTGATACATGAATCTCAATTCCTTTCTTACACATTAAAACAAAGTCTTATTTCTGTACTTACCAGGCAGATCTTGATTGTTGCACAGATCTGCGTTGCAGCATTTTTGTGTATGGACAGTGTTATACAAGTCAGAGTAGTATGACAATGTCTGACTCCTGCAGAATGGCGAACAACCCCTGTGCCTATAGGTTTCTCCGTTGTCTGAAAAAAAAATCAATGTGTGATTAGTAAATCAGTGATTCTTGAGAAGTGGGATAAAACAGGGTGCAATGTTGAAAAAATAGAAACCCTATGTTTAGGCAAATACAATGACATGTATGTATCCAACATATACTAAGCTACTGAGCTAAGCTTTGATACAACCTCCCAGCTTTTGGCCCTTTTTTAAAAAATTGCTTTTTCCCTACCATTCTTTATTTTGTGTCAACACCGTCAGACAATTTTATTAATATTATTTTTAATTTTAACTCAAATAATGCCAGACCCATGAGATGTATAGTGATCACACATAGTCGCCAAGACTGACAGAGGCCCCAAAAAATATTATTATATTATTGTATGTGAATATACATTTTTATATCGATTTTCCTCTATGTTCTTTAATTGAACTGTGTAATAGAATGTTTATTTATCAAGATGTGTTTCAAATTTCAAAACACATTCTCATGTTTGGTGACGGGTTAGATTTTCACATATGAGTTGACACACATTTATCTAGTAGCCATTTGGTTTTTCTGTTGATGATTTGTGCTAATATGAACTGCTTCAGGACAATAAAATTATCGAATTTCAAATAACTTCTTCAGAAATTGTAAGTCGGTGTTGACATATCATGGTTGTGACACAGGACTTTAAAGATTCGGAATGTAAAACTACAACACTTATCAGAGCCTGTCTGACTCTAATGTACTCTGCAGAGGTAGAATGTGACAAGAAGTCCTTTCACAGTGACAGCTGCCCCTTATTCTGCCTGATTTTATTACACTTAAATACATTGTCTGACGGTGTTGACAAAAACTGGGCATACAACTGAGAAACCTTACAACACATGAATGTGTTTTTATTTAAATGAGAGATTATTTAGTGTTGCCTCTGATGAAACAAGCTGTTTCTAATGATTAAAGTTCATTTTTAATCAGTTTTATTGTATATGAATGATTGAACCTTTCTCTGTGGATGCATTGTTTTGGGTGAGAAGACAACAAGTGTCATATATTTGCAACCCGGTATCACGCCGAGGCGTGAGTTACACGCGCACCTCCCGCCGTCTAAATGAATGGAGGAATAGTCTAAATGAACGGAGGAATAGTCTAAATGAACGGAGGAATAGTCTAAATGAACGGAGGAATAGTCTAAATGAACGGAGGAATAGCACCAACAGGGGCCGACATGTTCTCCCAGGAATAGCACGACATGTTCTCCCAGCATTTCAATACTATCTAGCTGCAGCCCCCTGGGTGGTTAGGGTTAGGGCAAGGGGACAGGGAGAGGTTAGAATATAGGTAGAACACTGACGGAAAACCGCGGCCGCCATCTTGACAACGGGAGGTGCGCGACCGCGGCGGCCATCTTGACGGCGGGAGGTGCGCGTGTAACTCATACGCCCTAGTCAGGCAAGGCGTGTAATAGAGCCGCCGGTCCATGCGTGTGGATCTCACGCCTCGGCGTGAGATCGGGTTGATATTTGACATAATAATGATAAAATTAAATTTAAGGGGATAATTTTGTTCAATCCATTATATTATTAATCCCTAATAACATCTACAATATAAATGTTGTCCCACTTCTCAAGAATCACTGACATGTTAATACATACAAATAAAAAGAGCAAAAACTGACAAGGAGAAATCTCAGAAAACACAACATGTTAACACTTACTTCTTATGGCAAATGCATCACAGTAGTAATCGGACTGACAGGTTATTATTGTGTTGTCGGAGAAACACAGAAGAGCTCCACCTGCACCAAGAAAAAACATTTATCCGTCAAATATTGATGACAAGCTGAACAATTACATAATTTGACAATAATCCAACATATATACAGTTTACTACCGCAACATATCACAGACTTGTATGGGCCTGAAACAGGATTTGGTTTGTGTGATGGCAAATTTATTTGTAACTATTTACTTTTATGTTTTAATCTTGTATCTTAAATCTGACACATGTGCTTTAGATTTAGAATTCTAAAGTTTATGATGGCAATAGGTCTGCAGGTTTCTGGTTCTTTGAGGACATCTATAGTGGCTGATCACAATAAAAGCACAAGACCTGTTTACCCTGTATTTAACCATCTGTTATGACCGCCTCCCAGCTGTAGAAGGAAAGGGGATATATACCAATGTGTGACGACAAGGAGTTGGCATTCCCTCTGTCCACTGCAGGATTAATCATTTACTCTGTGACTCTGCTGTTTTGTCCTATTGAATTATGTAATTCCTAAATTCACTATTACAGCATGTCGGAATATAATATTTCCCAGACAGTTTGACATATAGAGTGAGTAGAGTTACCTGTGCTGGAGAGCATCCAGATGAGAGTGAGAGACAGAATCAGCTTCATCATGATGAGTCAATGAATGCAGATTACAGCTTTTACCGTGGGACAGAGCCTTATATAGAGACCTGGGTTTAAAAAGAGGAAGATACTGTTAACATGTGAACCAAAAACAAACTGTAAATATGCTTTAGCGCACAAACTGTACAGAGTAGGATTATTTTCATCTTATTTCACTTGCAAAACTTTATGCAAATATATACAAATCATGATGACAAAATGTTGCCTGCGGTGAAGTGCATTAGTTCACTTTATGGATTCATAACCAACAGAAAACAAAACATCGTTACGTGACTTAAAAATAAAATTCATAGAAAAAACTCACTCCATAGTGCAGTCAGCTTATCAAGATTTGCACACCTAGACACACACACACACACACACACACACACACACACACACACACACACACACACACACACACACACATACCTGGACACACACTGCACGTATGTTCCCTATAAATTAGGTTGAAAAAAAATCCATCGAAATATTCTGAATACACCATAATGACATAGTTTTAATCATAACTACAAACTTTATCACCACTTACGCTAACCTTTGTGATCTAGTTTAACCTCAGTGTGGTAGAAATGCCACACCCTTACTGTTTTCCAAACCTAGAAGACTATAAAATCATAACTAATCAACCTTATTATGTCAACTTAACTTTCCTCTTAACTACTGACATTATTTACTATATCTGCTTTTATCAACAGTCAGTGGAATATTTCCTCATGAATGAAAACACATACCTGAGATGTCTAGCTGTTAGACGCTTCCAGTTGTGCCGTGGAAAGAGAAAGAGAGACGTCCAACCCAGCGTTTTATAGTTTCAACCAACACATAGTAAATAATAAGTAATAAAACACTAAGGCACTCTTGTGCAACAAGTGTTTTCAAGGACAACCCTCATTTTGATTGGCATTCAACACAGATGAACCAGGAACCATCTTATCTCCACATGCCTTAGAAAACTTTTATTATGTTGGTGATAACGTCTTACGGTAGACATGGCAGTAAAGTTTCTAGATACATCACTCATGAAAAATTATAGGCCCATATCTAACCTACCATTTTTAAGTAAAATCATTGAAAAAGCTGTTTATCAACAGCTAAATAACTACTTAGCAAAGAACAACTGCTTTGATGTTTTCCAGTCAGGATTTCGACAACACCACAGCACTGAGACTGCTCTGGTTAAGGTCCTCAATGACATCCATTTAAACACAGACAGTGGCAAAAGTTCTGTCTTAGTTTTACTGGATCTCAGTGCCGCTTTTGACACAGTTGACCACAGCATATTACTAGATCGACTAGCAAATTGGGTTGGACTTTCTGGAACTGTACTAAGCTGGTTTGAATCCTACTTAAAGGATAGAGACTACTATGTGTCAATAGGCAATTTCACATCTGAGCGGACAAATATTGAATGCGGAGTCCCCCAAGGTTCCATTCTTGGGCCTCTTCTGTTTAACATCTACATGCTCCCACTAGCTCAGATTATGAATAAGAACAAATTATGCTACCATAATTATGCAGACGACACACAAATTTACATAACCATATCACCAGGAGACTACAGTCCGATACAGGCACTGAGTAAGTGCATTGAACAAATCAATGATTGGATGTGCCAAAATTTCCTTCAATTAAACAACGACAAAACTGAAGTAATTGTCTTTGGTGCCAAAGATGAACAATTAAAAGTCAGCGCACAGCTTACATCCGTTATGTTAGAAACCACACCCCAAGCCAGAAATCTTGGTGTAATCGTAGACTCTGACTTGAATTTCAAGAAACACATTAAATCAATTAATAAATCAGCCTACTACCACCTAAAGAACATATCAAGAATTAAAGGGCTTATGTCTCAGCAAGATTTA
The DNA here is from genome assembly GCA_949357725.1 of Hyperoplus immaculatus. NCBI lineage: Eukaryota > Metazoa > Chordata > Actinopteri > Uranoscopiformes > Ammodytidae > Hyperoplus > Hyperoplus immaculatus. The sequence goes on along the minus strand of OX442357.1, from coordinate 204,055 downwards.
GAAAAACTTATCCATGCATTTATCTTTAGTAGACTTGACTACTGTAACAGTGTCCTTGCTGGCCTTCCAAAAAAATCTATCAGACAGCTTCAGCTAATTCAGAACGCTGCTGCTCGAGTCCTCACTAGGACCAAAAAAGTGGATCACATTACCCCAGCTCTGAGGTCTTTACACTGGCTTCCTGTCACTCAAAGAATTGATTTCAAAATACTGATGTTGGTTTATAAAGCACTAAATGGTTTAGGGCCAAAATACATTACTGATATGCTGATACGTTATGAACCGTCCAGAGCCCTTAGGTCGTCTGGGACAGGTCTACTTACAGTCCCTAGAGTTAGGACTAAACAAGGAGAAGCAGCTTTTAGTTATTATGCACCAAAAATCTGGAACAAACTCCCAGAAAACTTGAGGTCTGCTACAACTCTCAGTTCTTTTAAATCGAGTCTGAAGACTTTTTTGTTTCCATTTTAACCTGCAATTTTTATTTTTATTTGCTTCTTTTATTAGCTTTTAAATGTTTTATAATGTGTCTCCATTTTAACCTGCAATTTTTATTTTATTTGCTTCTTTTATTCGCGTTTAAATGTTTTATAATGTGTTTTATGTATTATAATCTTGCCCCTGTAAAGCACTTTGAGTGGCCTTGTGTCTGAATTGTGCTATATAAATAAACTTGCCTTGCCTTGCCTTGCCTTACCATTTTATAGTAAATCATTGATTCATATTATGGCATAAAGCATTACATTACCCTACTGTACCCATCAGGCAGAGTGAAGAAAGTGGACCATATAAAGAGCTAGATATTGTTCTCAGGACATCATTTTAATTTCATTTATTTACAGCTCTTGGCCACGTTTCCCAGATTCGTTAAGAGCCTCTTTGGGCAAAGTACTTCTTTGGAGCGCTCTTAAGAACGCTGTGAAAGAAGAATGCGTTTCCCAGATTCGTTCTTAGCGAAAGTAGTACTTTCACTAAGACGGAACTGTACGATGGAGCTGACCCACTCTTTCAACCTTCTTAGCGACCAAATCGTCAGTGATCATGCCGCGTCAGGGAAATTTATTTCCTCCACTTTTCTCCACTTGCTTGGACTCATTTTGCCTATTGCCTGTTAGAACAAAGTGCAGGGCATGATATAGCCTAAAGGGACACATATATTATGACTTCAGATGTGTAATTGGTTACTTAATTGTCTGACTTGTTACCAAATATTGACTTAAGATGAATAATTATGGGATGTTGTAGTGGGTAGAACTAAGCTATCAATTAAAAAAGGTTAAAACAACCAAAAAATATCTTTTAAAAATGTACCATTTTGGTTAGGCTATGTTCTGCTTCACTCATGTGATCTGAATGCTATGATCCCCTATTTGTAGAACTGCATGTGTGTGTTAGAAATGAAGGAGGGGTGAGCTGAATGTCATTTAGATTGCCATGTGTGACTCACCTTGCATGTGTGTGTAATTGACAAAATAAAGACTTAACTTGACTTAAAGGTCTGAAATCCATTATTAAAAACTTAATATTTTAAGTTTTTTTTCCCATTTTATGGCAGTTTCCCTGCAGACTTTCCACGATGTTCCACAAATTATTTAGTCAACTGTGCATTTTGTTCCCCTAAAAAGAATATGGAAGAGAACCCCCTTATACCCAAACAGTTAATTTGGTATTTGGTGTTTTAATTTTTCTGCAGTGGCTTACCATCAGGACAAGTTATAACGTGTGACATTTTAATTTGGATTTAATCCTTTTTTTTGGTTCCAAGAATCATGATGTGAGATTTATTTTTTAATTAGTTTTGGTTATATATTTAACTGTATTGTCGGCATAAAGCAAGGCAAGGCAAGTTTATTTATATAGCACAATTCAGACACAAGGCCATTCAGAGTGCTTTACAGGGGCATTAATTAAATACTTAAAATATATTATAGAGATTAGAAAAAAGGAATGAATGGAAATAAAACATTTAAATAAAATAAAAATTACAGGTTTAAAGGGAAACAAAAGTCTTCATACAAGCAAACGATTCTTTATTAATTAATCAACAGATTGTGCACTGAGGAACTTTTTTTTTAAATAATTCTAGTGCCCCCTTTGGACAAAAGCGGTAGTGTTTTTACTACACCAGCTGTTGTTCCTGGGTGAGCGTATACCCATGACAAAGGCATTAAGAAAATGTATATTAAAATATAATTTTGGCTGTTACATGTCAATTATGATCATCGGAGTAAAAATTACACTGTTTCAGAAATATTTCCTCTTCCTTGTAGCACCTTTAATTAATTAACAGATTGTCTCTCAACATGTGATTATTTCGACTACAACTGTTCACTTTAATTTCCTGTTTCTGAATCCGTTATGACAATATAATTCTGACCTCCACAGTGGTAGATGCTGACAACACCATACAGGTGTTTCTTTTTTGCAAACGCTTTCACACATGTTGCAGTGTCAAACACACAGGCCAAATAAGCACTTAGAGATGAACTTCCCACTTTTATTTCAAAATTAAACTCTTATCAAAACCAGACAAACCATTTCTTTTTAATTGAATCTTTTCACATGCACTGTTAGAATAACTATTCTAAAGCTGCAGCAACTCACTGATTTTCTTTACACAAAACACAGGCGTTTTTAGTAATATTACGTGTTTTGACTGTTAATTCTTATTAAAAATATTGATTTTGATATTGATACCGAACATATACTTGCGTGAATTAAAAAAAAAATTATTTATGCATTTCTTTTTAATTACATTTTTATTTTTTTCCCATTTCAAATGCCAGATTCACAGTCCAATTTCTTTACTATCAGGTCACAAAAGAACATAGTTACTGTTAAATGAAAGTAGGCTGCTACTGTATATGTGTTTGTATCTCAGAGACACCGGGTCACACAACCGCTGATTCTCACAGAGTTGGACGTGCCTAACAGGTTCCCCCAGATCATGTGAAAATGTGGCTATTTTTTTTAAACTCAGCTTTTTTGTGGGTCCGACTATTGTGTATAACATTATGAGCACTTTTTACATTAATGGAGAATGGACAGGGATAAACTTAAACAGACCTTTTAGTTTTGTAAATGAGTTGGACGTGCCAACTGGTAAGTCACAGGAAGAAATCTTGCTTGCTATCAAAGGTTCCCCCAGATCATGTGTCATCACTTTGATCACGTTTACAGGGGAAACACTCCAAGCTGAATTTTCTTGTTGAACTCTATTTTGTATGTTTGTCACGCCATTCTCTCTGGTTCAATCCTTATATTCACAACAGAAAACAGTGTGTTATCATACAAGGATGCAAATCTGATATTATTAAGAGTTAAAGTTGAAGTCAGAGATTCTGGAGAATGCTTGCTTCAAAATCACTTTGTCAAAATCAGTGAATATTTCCTTTAAATCCGCTACCTGTCTTATATATAGACAAATTATTACTCTTAAAATAATTATTTGAGAACGAGGCGCACAAACCAGGAACCATCTAAACTCAACATGATTAAGGAAGGTTGTTACAGTATCAAAGACAGAAAGCTCAGTATTCAGTTTTCATACGGCATGTTACGTTACATTCAACTAATACAGGATGAGCATGCAAACAGGCATAGTATAGAAAGTGGATCATATAAGGAGCTAGATATTGTTCTCAGTAGACCAAAGCAGAGCTAAAAGAAGAGTAAATATTTGACTTCATTCATCATGTGACACAAACTTGAATAGAAACAATTCTCCTATGTGTTGGATGTGTAGCAGATGAACTAATCATTATTTTTATTTGTTTAGCTTTTCAAGCTTTGCACTTTGTTCTAACAGGCAACAGGCAAAATGAGTCCAAGCAAAAGAAGAACAACATTCAGGTTGACGTTCCAGGCTGAATTACAGAAGCTGCTTTCACAACATGTTACATTGGTGAATCCGATCTCAGCCGCGTTACCAGCTTCACACACGTTCCTCGAGGCACAGCCAAGCAATTGTCGTTGTTTGTCACCTTCTCTCTCTGTGGAAGACACAATAATGTTAAACTAGACTGCAGTCTTAATGGATGTCAGAAACTGGGAATTACAATGAATAGTTATATGGATCCATATGCAGGCTGAGGACTCACTATTCGCACTGATGCAGCGGTCCTGGATTCCCGTACATTGTATCACTCTATTATCGTTGTTGATACAGACACCACTTTCATCAGGTTTACAGGTGTAGCACTGAAGGCCGTTTTCTTTTTGAACATCAGGGACTGAAACACAACAGCAGACATGTCAGAAACAGAAGGATTCAAAGTCACGGCAAAACATTTCCCATTTCATCATTGGAGTCTGATACATGAATCTCAATTCCTTTCTTACACATTAAAACAAAGTCTTATTTCTGTACTTACCAGGCAGATCTTGATTGTTGCACAGATCTGTGTTGCAGCATTTTTGTGTTTGGACAATGTTATACAAGTCAGAGTAGTATGACAATGTCTGACTCCTGCAGAATGGCGAACAACCCCTGTGCCTACCGGTTTCTCCGTTGCCTGAAAATCAATGTGTGATTAGTAAATCAGTGATTCTTGAGAAGTGGGATAAAACAGGGTGCAATGTTGAAAAAATAGAAACCCTATGTTTAGGCAAATAAAATGACATGTATGTATCCAACATATACTAAGCTACTGAGCTAAGCTTTGATACAACCTCCCAGCTTTTGGCCCTTTTTTAAAAAATTGCTTTTTCCTTACCATTCTTTATTTTGTGTCAACACCGTCAGACAATTTTATTAATATTATTTTTAATTTTAACTCAAATAATGCCAGACCCATGAGATGTATGTATAGTAGGGTTGCTGGACGGGTCCCGGGATTTCGGGATTCCCGTGAAATGAGTCAGTCCGGGAGTACCGGAAATTGGCCGCGGGACCCGTCCTCCCGTTTTTTTTTTTTTTAGTTTTTTTTGAGGGGGGATATATTTTTAAATATTATTTAGACAGGCAGGCATACGAAATACCAGCGCCTCTACAATACTGAAAGTGCTGTGTCCGAGGAAGAGTCTGATGATACCCAAGAATATGCGTATCAGCCAGAGCCAAGCGAGCAGACGATGACCCAGAGCCTTACTACACATCTGCAGCAGGCAGTCATTAGCCTCGTTAGAGATGTCGCCGTCTTGCTCAGACCTGCGCAATTATGACGCTCGGCTTGCTGAGCGCACAGCATTTTTGTTGTGCGCTCAGCAAGACGGGCTTCATAGTTGCGCAGGTCTGAGCAAGACGGCTCCAAGTCGAACGAGGCTAATGACTGCATGCAATGTCCCGAGCCAGACCAGAGGTATGGGAATGACCTCCACAAAATAATTTCAAACGAGTTTGCGCTCTTCGAGGCAACCAAAGAGCGACCCAAACACCTGCAGCAGCTCTACTCTGCACTTTCCACCATACAGCCGACGTCCGTGGAAGAAAGAGCGTTCTCGGTGTGCGGTCAGTTCGTGACAAAGCTCAGAAACAGGCTGAGCAGTGTCTCTTGAAGTCACACTTCATGAAAATAAAAGAAAGGAAAGCTGGAAAGTAATCTTGCTTAGCGTGTCAGTTTGAATAGGCTGTTAGTTCTGTCATGTCTTATTTCACACGTTAAGAGCAATCGGTAGTGCATTTTTTGTTATTTGCCTATCCTTTGGAAAATATTCAATTTAAACTGATTTCGTTCATAGAAATAAAAATAGATTGTTTGAAATACATTTGTTCGCCAAACACCGTTTTTTGGCCATGTTTTGATATTGAACCTCTGTGAAATTTTTTTCGTATTTTCTTCATAAAAACACCGTTTTCAATAGGCATCTTCTGGAAAATATTTTGCCTAATTTGAATGGCTTTTCTTCATGTTATTTAAGTAGAAATAAAACGTGATGTAATATAGCATTGTTCTGCTGCATTTATTTATCTATTTGCATTGATTTAGTCCCATTAAAGTAGTATTAAAGGGCAATAATGGTTTCAACGGGAAATCCCGGGAAATCCCGTGAGGACCTCTGAAATCCCGGGATTTGAAAAGGGGCCATTTCGGGAAATTTCAGCAACCCTAATGTATAGTGATCACACATAGTCATCAAGACTGACAGAGGCCCCAAAAAATATTATTATATTATTGTATGTGAATATACATTTATATATCGATTTTCCTCTATGTTCTTTAATTGAACTGTGTAATAGAATGTTTATTTATCAAGATGTGTTTCAAATTTCAAAACACATTCTCATGTTTGGTGACGGGTTAGATTTTCACATATGAGTTGACACACATTTATCTAGTAGCCATTTGGTTTTTCTGTTGATGATTTGTGCTAATATGAACTGCCTCGGCGTGAGATCGGGTTGATATTTGACATAATAATGATAAAATTAAATTTAAGGGGATAATTTTGTTCAATCCATTATATTATTAATCCCTAATAACATCTACAATATAAATGTTGTCCCACTTCTCAAGAATCACTGACATGTTAATACATACAAATAAAAAGAGCAAAAACTGATAAGGAGAAATCTCAGAAAACACAACATGTTAACACTTACTTCTATAGGCAAATGCATCACAGTAGTCATCGGGCTCACAGGTCATTATTGTGTTGTCGTAACTGTAACACTGAAGAGCTCCACCTGCACCAAGAAAAAACATTTATCCGTCAAATATTGATGACAAGCTGAACAATTACATAATTTGACAATAATCCAACATATATTTACCTCTTAAAATAATCCTTTGAGGTAGGCTTGTCTTTTACCTCTTAAAGAGTCTTGTGAGATAGGAGCATTCTTAGCTTCAGAAAGAGTCTGGGTGTTTGTAGACTGCTGGGGCCTCATTTATAAAGCTTTCTACGCACACAAACCTTGCGTAGACAGGCAGAATGTGCGGTCAAATGTGCGGTGGCAAAACGGTGGTATTTATAAAAGAATTCTTTGCGGAGAAGTGTGCGTATTCCCACGCAAACTTTTGACCATGCGTAGAGCTACCGCAAGGTTTTCCTGACTCGGGGAATCAGCGACACTCAATGGCAACACCACGAAATAAAGCTCTGTCATCGGAAAAACACACATATCCTTGTGAAATGCATGGCACCCAATATATGTAATCAATTACATGTGCGTACCTATTGTTGCGAATATAGGCTACTGTTGTCTATGGCATGCAGTAATGATGTAGGTTGATTTACTTATCAAGTAGGTCTATACATGTTTTGGTTATATTTTTACATGTAATCTTATAGTTCTACTCTATAATAATATCATATACGTCGGGAGGTGTGTCCGTGAGTGGCCAGCGGGAGAGCAAAGTCAATATTTTAGGCTGTGTGTAAAAAGTAGTTTTGTACAAAGTTAAGGCCAAACATATTAATTAAAACTAAATATTCCGTTAGATGAAATCATGTTATGAATTTAGCAAATTATTTTATGCATCTCTTTCCCATAACAACTAACCCTGGAAGTTTAAACTATAATCTGACGTTGTTGTTGGAAATGTGTGGATCTCACGGAAGGGGAACAATGCTTTGGAATAGACTATAGGCTAATGCATTATTTCACTTCTCACAACACATTTTATATAGGCCTACATATAGTCCAACAGGTTCGCTAATACGTGATATTTCATACAGTACAAAGTTGGGCAAAACATTTTAACCAAAGACTATAACGACTGTACCAATCATGATATGTGATCAGCGCGCGCGTTGTGGAGTGAGGTGACCTTGATGCAACTTATTACTTGTGCATATATTGTGACATTTGTATATCCTTTTGTCATAGGTAAAAGTAGGAAATGTTTAATGAAACAGAATAGAAAGGGGAGGACCATAGGGCCATAGGAAGTGAGTAGGGGGAAGGACCTTATATGGCCATACAGTAGGAAAGAGTAGAGGGAGGGGGCTACCGGGGCTCCCCCGTGCAGCTGTGTCTTTTTCACTCCTCCCTCTCACAAGTCTCATTGGTTTTTCAAGTCACTATATAACAACAAGTTTTGAGCAGGAGAGGGCTTTTTGGGGCCGCTTTTTGTAGACACTACTCTGTTCCAGCTCTCTCTGTCTCCCACCATGGAGGCAGAAGAAAAACTTTGTGAGTCCAAAATACTCTGAAAGATTTTGGACTTCGAAGTACTTAGAGGCAAAGTCTTTTAAAAACACATCTTTGAACCTCTTGACACTAAGAATGACTTGATCAAGAATTTTTAGAAATAGGAAAACGGACTGAGTTGCAGGAAAATAGACAGATACTTCTGTGGAACCTGTAGCCAATGGGATATGCCTTTCTTTAATAGGCGCGGCAAAGGTATCTGTCTAACCTCTTGTACGACACGAAGTTTTCGTAGCGCTTAAGATAATACTTACCGGCACTCATGCAAGTGTTGGGGTATTGTTTCACGAGCTACAACAAATTTAGAAACGAGACCCAAGTCAAAATAACTCTATTGAATGAGTTATAGGCATACAACCTCTTTTCTTTTCCTTTCTGGTCCATTTTATGTATTCTACCTATACTCTCTTGTATTTTGTAAATAAAATCCCTTAAATGTTGTAAAGCCTCAGTTGTGAATTAGTTTATAACTGGAACAGAAGGACTTTAGGTATAGGGTTTTTTCTTCAAAGAGATGGTTTCGTCCCTGGGGAGGTAAGTTCAATTTGTTTCACACAACGGCACATTACTGATTTAAAACACACACAACCTCATACAATTAACCTCTCTGTAAGGAGAGAATATGTTGATACACCTAATCTTTAAAAATAAAAGAATAGGTTATAAATACCTTCCCAGATTAAACTAGATGTTTAAATTCTGAAAATAGTATATCTGTTCTATTTTATTAGAAGGGTGGTTTACAAACTAAGTTACGTACAACTTACAAACAATAATTTGTGAATTGAAATCTTTATTCTAAAACCTAGAGAAGTATTTTGAGAAGCAATATTAGAAAGGGTTAATAGTTTAGAGGAGGTCGGCCTCATCCTAGGATGAGGTGGCTCTGATAAAATAGACACTTTTCAACACAGTGGTATATACTGAATATTATACTCTTGATAAATGTAAAACTCAGGTGGTAAAGAGGGTAAATCCAGCGCTATTAAACACAGATGACGGGGTTCGCGTCTCTGGTAGGTACAGTGGTGAGCGGAGAGTTTTCTTTATGAAGGAATAATAGACAATTTAAGCATTGTGCTACAAGTTGGTTAATATGGGTTTGATAGGACATAACTAATAGACCTTTTGATACTAGCTTTTCATTTAGATTAGACCTTTTCAAGTCGAAATCGTAATATGGCGCCCCACGTTGGGCGCCATATTACGATTTCACAATGCACAATGCTTAAATTGTCTATTATTCCTTCATAAAGAAAACTCTCCGCTCACCACTGTACCTACCAGAGACGCGAACCCCGTCATCTTTGTTTAATAGCGCTGGATTTACCCTCTTTACCACCTGAGTTTTACATTTATCAAAAGTATAATATTCAGTATATACCACTGTGTTGAAAAGTGTCTATTTTATCAGAGCCACCTCATCCTAGGATGAGGCCGACCTCCTCTAAACTATTAACCCTTTCTAATATTGCTTCTCAAAATACTTCTCTAGGTTTTAGAATAAAGATTTCAATTCGCAAATTATTGTTTGTAAGTTGTACGTAACGTTTGTAAACCACCCTTCTAATAAAATAGAACAGATATACTATTTTCAGAATTTAAACATCTAGTTTAATCTGGGAAGGTATTTATAACCTATTCTTTTATTTTTAAAGATTAGGTGTATCAACATATTCTCTCCTTACAGAGAGGTTAATTGTATGAGGTTGTGTGTGTTTTAAATCAGTAATGTGCCGTTGTGTGAAACAAATTGAACTTACCTCCCCAGGGACGAAACCATCTCTTTGAAGAAAAAACCCTATACCTAAAGTCCTTCTGTTCCAGTTATAAACTAATTCACAACTGAGGCTTTACAACATTTAAGGGATTTTATTTACAAAATACAAGAGAGTATAGGTAGAATACATAAAATGGACCAGAAAGGAAAAGAAAAGAGGTTGTATGCCTATAACTCATTCAATAGAGTTATTTTGACTTGGGTCTCGTTTCTAAATTTGTTGTAGCTCGTGAAACAATACCCCAACACTTGCATGAGTGCCGGTAAGTATTATCTTAAGCGCTACGAAAACTTCGTGTCGTACAAGAGGTTAGACAGATACCTTTGCCGCGCCTATTAAAGAAAGGCATATCCCATTGGCTACAGGTTCCACAGAAGTATCTGTCTATTTTCCTGCAACTCAGTCCGTTTTCCTATTTCTAAAAATTCTTGATCAAGTCATTCTTAGTGTCAAGAGGTTCAAAGATGTGTTTTTAAAAGACTTTGCCTCTAAGTACTTCGAAGTCCAAAATCTTTCAGAGTATTTTGGACTCACAAAGTTTTTCTTCTGCCTCCATGGTGGGAGACAGAGAGAGCTGGAACAGAGTAGTGTCTACAAAAAGCGGCCCCAAAAAGCCCTGTCCTGCTCAAAACTTGTTGTTATATAGTGACTTGAAAAACCAATGAGACTTGTGAGAGGGAGGAGTGAAAAAGACACAGCTGCACGGGGGAGCCCCGGTAGCCCCCTCCCTCTACTCTTTCCTACTGTATGGCCATATAAGGTCCTTCCCCCTACTCACTTCCTATGGCCCTATGGTCCTCCCCTTTCTATTCTGTTTCATTAAACATTTCCTACTTTTACCTATGACAAAAGGATATACAAATGTCACAATATATGCACAAGTAATAAGTTGCATCAAGGTCACCTCACTCCACAGCGTGTGTTTGTGTGCCAGTTACAGCGACGCATGGCACGGGCTTTCTTCCTTCCCAGTCGCTTTCTTTGCGGCTGGTTGCCTCCCTTTTCTCCTCATGTCAGTAAAAATGCCGTGCTTATTAAGAGCGTCATCATATTCAGGAGCTATTTAGCGTTCGCCATGTATGGTAGATTGTGGGATGAAACTGGGAGGTGAAGTGGGATGACACGGGCGGAGATCGTCTGCGCACAATTCACCGCAGGTAGATAATTATAAAGGGAAGATTGCGTGCTACAGTGCGCCGCACAGTTTTATAAATCTCAACTTTTTTTTGCGCAGCACATTCTTGGCTTTGTGTGAACGCAATGTTTTGGGAAGGTTTCTACGCACACCTTTATAAATGAGGCCCCTGTTTACCCTGTATTTAACCATCTGTTATGACCGCCTCCCAGCTGTAGAAGGAAAGGGGATATGTGCCAATGTGTGACGACAAGGAGTTGGCATTCCCTCTGTCCACTGCAGGATTAATCATTTACTCTGTGACTCTGCTGTTTTGTCCTATTGAATTATGTAACTCCTAAATTCACTATTACAGCATGTCGGAATATAATATTTCCCAGACAGTTTGATTTATAGAGTGAGTAGAGTTACCTGTGCTGGAGAGCATCCAGATGAGAGTGAGAGACAGAATCAGCTTCATCATGATGAGTCAATGAATGCAGATTACAGCTTTTACTGTGGGACAGAGCCTTATATAGAGACCTGGGTTTACAAAGAGGAAGATACTGTAAAGAGTAGGATGATATTATTTCACTTACATCTCATTTGGTGCCAATATGTGTTGTCTGGTTAACAGCTCAAACATCAATTGAGCCGTTGTTGTATTTTTACCTAAAGCTGTAGTGCGTAACTTCTGTCGCACCATGAGTAATTCTGATTTTTGTCCAGTTTATCTGCGATAAGAAATAACAACTGAAACATTTCTTGGGTTCTTCTTGGGATTTTTCCAGAGCTCCTGCACCAGTACCAGTTTGTAAACAATGATAAGAAATACAGAAAGTTTTGTGGAGCTGATATGCATAGTCTACTTTGTGTCAACTCGTTTGGCGATGGCTTGAATGTAAACAACATTCATTTATATGAAAAAGTTACATATAAAGCTTTTATGAAACTGTTAAGTCACAGATCAAATATTTCCCTGTTGATGTACTGTCACAGAAAATGTCACAGTAACTTGTTTCTGTTAATTGTTTCCTGTAACTTTCTCATTATTTGCACACAATTTACATTCTGTGTTGCATATGGGTGTAGAGCAATGTAACCTTAAAAAATTGACTTTCCCCGACTTTCACCTTTGCCTATAACATCTAGTACATTACAGTGCATGAATGCAATTATTGAATACAATGATTGTGTGCCTGATCTGGGGACAGTTTAGGGGCCTATGAGGCACTAGGTGAATGCTTTCAATCTGTTTAGAGAATGATTATAATCTTAGAATCAGTCTTACCAGAGCGAGGTGGATTAGCTGGTGGTGTGAAGAAGCAAAAAGGTTGAAAGAGAGCTCCTCCTTTTCAGTACATCAAAATATGCACTTAGTTTTATTCAGCAAAGCTTAGCAGAATACACAGGGTCAACTATTCTAAAGAGTAAATGGAAAGAAAACAAAGAAAGTCAAAATGCTAAGAAGACTTCACGTCAGATTGGGTTCAGATCAAAAAAGACCTTATTTACCATCACATCACCCTTTTTTAGAAAACAGAGTAAGGGGTGTAAACCTGTTCAGGGTACACTATCAACATACATATAAGGTCATACAATGATATGCACGCAATTCATTGGTTATAGGCCAATGTTTCTCACTTCACTTTCTATTCCTGCAGATACACCGCGATACACGTCAACGTTTTACAAACCAAATCTTCTCACAGCTAAGAGGATGTGCATTCTGTTCTAACCACACAGATCAAAACCACATCCGACCTCAACTCTACCTTCAGCAGCATACAACTTTATAGATAATGATAAATGTGTTCAAACCTGTAAAATCATCACAAACTTTATTTAAACTAGGGAGTCATTTGTTTCACACACATTAATAGATCAGTCACCAATAGTTAAAATACATTTCAAAGGCAGATAAATACAGTTCAAAGGCAATACAATATAAAGTCTATATAAATTTAACATTAAACTATGTTAAGCATTTCAGATGAAGCAGATACATGTTGATGATGGTCAAATGTTTCCAATTTAAAATGTCTGAGTGGAATGGGAATTTTCAGTTGTAGTTCATGTTGCAACAGGTTCCATGATTCCGCTGCACTAACACAGTCTTTCCCTGATTGGCTCTAGCACTGGGAACCTGAAGAAATTAACTTGACTGTCGATCTCACAGTCGCAACATTTGGTTATGGATCATTCTGGTCTGGCTATACGGGGGTGCTGAATGTCTGATTTTAGGGAAATTCTGGTCAGAGACTAGCTGGACTCACAAAAGCTTTTTGCTCTGCACTGTGACTGAAATATGTAGAAATAATTGCAATAAATCATAAGCAAAACATTGGGCTACAACCTTATTTTTATCAAAACTAAACATCCTCTAAGCTCCACTAATAACATTGCTCTCTAGTAATGTTGTGAGACGAGAGCACAGGGACCGTCTACAAAGGGAAACACAGAACAGAAAAATATCCAAAACCTTCACTCTGGTTTTGGTCAAAATAAGGTTGTAGCAAAGATGCAAAAATGTATTAAAACACAAAAGATGCATCTTTGCTACAACCTGTATTCATCTGTCAAGTTTAAATCTATGATTTCATTGGTTCAATGACCCCTAAGAAGTTCATGATGGAAAAAAAAACCTTCATGTTACTTTCTCTCCTCAACCCTTATACTCTTCCGTATTATTGTGCCCTGCACTTTGTTCTATCAGGCAAAAAGAAAAGTGAACATTTGACCTGCATTCATCATGCGACACAAACGTGTTTAGAAACAATATCCTATTTGGTGGCTGTGTAGCAGACAATCTAATCTATTTATGTATTTAAACTTTTCAAGCTTTAGTTTGCCCTGCACTTTAATTGTAGCGCCCCCTTTAGACAAAAGGGGGTAGGTGAGCCTACCCATGACAAAGGCATTTAGAAAACTAAATCTCACATCCTGATTCTGGGAACCCCACAAACGATTAAATCCAAATTAAAATGTCAATTAACTTGTCCTGATGGTAAGCCACTGGCCACTTTATGCTTCATCAGACAGTTTGGAGAGACAGATATGAAATGGGGCAGAGAGGGGAATGACAGGCTCTGGTTTGATCCTTATATTCACAACAGAAAACGATGTGTTGTCATACAAGGATGCACATCTGATATTATTTGGAGTTAAAGTTGGACTCAGCAATTCTGGGGAACGCTTGCTTCAAAATCACTTTGTCAAAATCAGTGAATATCTCCTTTAAATCCGCTACCTGTCTTATATATAGACAAATTATTACTCTTAAAATAATTATTTGAGAACGAGGCGCACACACCAGGAACCATCTAAACTCAATATGCTTAAGGAACGTTTTATTATGATGGTGAAAACGTGTTACAGTATCAAAAATAGAACGCTCAGTATTCAGTTTTCATACTAAATATTTGATTTAAAGTATGGCATATTACGTCACATTTAACTAATACAGGATAAGCATGCAACCAGGCATAGTGTAGAAAGTGGACCATATAAAAAGCTAGATATTGTTCTCAGGACTCCAAAGCAGAGCTAAAAGAAGAGTGAATATTTGACCTGCATTCATCATGTGACACAAACTTGCTTAGAAACAATAATCCTATTTTGGTGGATGTGTAGCACACAATCTAATTAATTAATTTGTTTAGCTGTTCAAGCTTTAGTTTGCCCTGCACTTCTAACAGACAATAGGCAAAATGAGTCCAAGCAAAAGAAGAACAACATTCAGTTTGACGGTCCAGGCTGGAGGATGTGCATTCTGTTCTAACCACACAGATCAAAACCACATCCGACCTCAACTCTACCTTCAGCAGCATACAACTTTAAAGTACATAATGATAAATGTTTTCAAACCTTTACATGTAAAATCATCACAAACTTTATTTAAACTAGGGAGTCATTTGTTTCACACACATTAATAGATCAGTCACCAATAGTTAAAATACATTTCAAAGGCAGATAAATACAGTTCAAAGGCAATACAATACAAAGTCTATATAAATTTAACATTAAACTATGTTAAGCATTTCAGATGAAGCAGATACATGTTGATGATGGTCAAATGTTTCCAATTTAAAATGTCTGAGTGGAATGGGAATTTTCAGTTGTAGTTCATGTTGTAACAGGTTCCATGATTCCGCTGCACTAACACAGTCTTTCCCTGATTGGCTCTAGCACTGGGAACCTGAAGAAATTAACTTGACTGTCGATCTCACAGTCGCAACATTTGGTTATGGATCATTCTGGTCCGGCGATACGGGGGTGCTGAATGTCTGATTTTACTGAAATTCTGGTCAGAGACTAGCTGGACTCACAAAAGCTTTTTGCTCTGCACTGTGACTGAAATATGTAGAAATAATTGCAATAAATCATAAGCAAAACATTGGGCTACAACCTTATTTTTATCAAAACTAAACATCCTCTAAGCTCCACTAATAACATTGCTCTTTAGTAATGTTGTGAGACGAGAGCACAGGGACCGTCTACAAAGGGAAACACAGAGCAGAAAAATATCCAAAACCTTCACTCTGGTTTTGGTCAAAATAAGGTTGTAGCAAAGATGCAAAAATGTATTAAAACACAAAAGATGCATCTTTGCTACAACCTGTATTCATCTGTCAAGTTTAAATCTATGATTTCATTGGTTCAATGACCCCTAAGAAGTTCATGATGGAAAAAAAAACCTTCATGTTACTTTCTCTCCCTAACCCTTATACTCTTCCGTATTATTGTGCCCTGCACTTTGTTCTATCAGGCAAAAAGAAAAGTGAACATTTGACCTGCATTCATCATGTGACACAAACGTGTTTAGAAACAATAATCCTATTATGTGGCTGTGTAGCAGACAATCTAATCTATTTATGTATTTAAACTTTTCAAGCTTTAGTTTGCCCTGCACTTTAATTGTAGCGCCCCCTTTAGACAAAAGGGGGTAGGTGAGCCTACCCATGACAAAGGCATTTAGAAAACTAAATCTCACATCCTGATTCTGGGAACCCCACAAACGATTAAATCCAAATTAAAATGTCAATTAACTTAATTACTTAATTACAGAAAACGATGTGTTGTCATACAAGGATGCACATCTGATATTATTTGGAGTTAAAGTTGGACTCAGCTATTCTGGAGAATGCTTGCTTCAAAATCACTTTGTCAAAATCAGTGAATATCTCCTTTAAATCAGCTACCTGTCTTATATATAGACAAATTATTACTCTTAAAATAATTATTTGAGTAGGAGGCGCACAAACCAGGAACCATCTAAACTCAACATGCTTAAGGAACGTTTTATTATGATGGTGAAAACGTGTTACAGTATCAAAAATAGAACGCTCAGTATTCAGTTTTCATACTAAATATTTGATTTATAGTATGGCATATTACATTTGATTTAGCTAATACAGGATAAGCATGCAACCAGGCATAGTGTAGAAAGTGGATCATATAAAGAGCCAGATATTGTTCTCAGGACTCCAAAGCAGAGGTAAAAGAAAAGTGAATATTTGACCTGCATTCATCATGTGACACAAACTTGCCTAGAAACAATAATCCTAATTTGGTGGATGTGTAGCACACAATCTAATTAATTAATTTGTTTAGCTTTTCAAGCTTTAGTTTGCCCTGCTCTTTGTTCTAACAGACAACAGTCAAAATGAGTCCAAGCAAGAGAAGAACAACATTCAGTTTGACGGTCCAGGCTGAATTACAGAGGTTGCTTATCATGTAGTAGTTCAATCTATGTAATATGCCATACTAAAAATCAAATATTTTGTATGAAAACTGAATGCTGTTTTCACCACCATAATAAAACTTTCCTCAATCAATTTGAGTTAAGATGGTTCCTGGTTTGTCTAATAATTAATGTAAAATTGGTAATTAGTTTATATACACGACAGGTAAGCGGATCTT
The DNA here is from genome assembly GCA_949357725.1 of Hyperoplus immaculatus. Taxonomy (NCBI): domain Eukaryota; kingdom Metazoa; phylum Chordata; class Actinopteri; order Uranoscopiformes; family Ammodytidae; genus Hyperoplus; species Hyperoplus immaculatus. The sequence goes on along the minus strand of OX442357.1, from coordinate 187,143 downwards.
TAGGAGACATTCACTGATTTTGACAAAGTGATTTTGAAGCAAGCGTTCCCCAGAATTGCTGAGTCCAACTTTAACTCTTAGTAATATATCAGATGTGCATCCTTGAATGACAACACATCGTTTTCTGTTGTGAATATAAGGATCAAACCAGAGCCTGTCATTCCCCTCTCTGCCCCATTTCACCTCTGTCTCTCCAAACTGTCTGATGAAGCATAAAGTGGCTGGTGGCTTACCATCAGGACAAGTTAATTGACATTTTAATTTGGATTTAATCGTTTGTTTGGTTCCAAGAATCATGATGTGAGATTTAGTTTTGAATTAGTTTTGGGTATATATGCAACTGTATCGTGGGCATAAAGCACACCCTTCTTTATTTAAGGTGCTCCGAGGAACATTCGGTTTATGATAATTCTAGCGCCCTCTTTCGACAAAAGGGGGTAGATGAGCCTACCCATGACAAAGGCATTAAGAAAAACTATTTAAAAATAGAATAATTTGCACTGGTGGTCTTACAGCTGTTACATGTTATGTATGATCATCAGAGGAAAAGTTTGACTGTTTCAGAAATATTTAAAAGTTCCTTGTAGCAAACTCTCACAGTTGAAAAGTTCAGCAAAATTCCCCCTTTTCATTACAAGCAGGTTTGCCAGTAACTCTGCTATTTCTCCACACATTCGGTTGTTATAACGCTCTGCTTCTATTGGCATGAACTTGGAGGAGACCGGTTGGATGGAGCACTGGACTGGTTTATTTCTGCAACATGGGACAAATACACAACCAGTGTGCACTTAATTGCAAATCTGAAATAAATAATAAAAATATAGGGTAGAGAAAAACTCCTGGTCATTTAGACCTTAAACAGTCCATGGAAGAATAACAGGACTTTGTTCTTCTGGACTCATTTTTCCTATTGGCTGAAAGGCTGAACTTAAAAGACCAATCTGATAATTGATTGATGATTAACTGTATTTTTGGTTTCTAGAGAAATTTGTGTCTTATTTTAGCTCTGCTTTACATTAACTTTGCATCTATGTTTAAATAGATTTTGCTTTTGAGCTCAGATAGGTGTTGGGAATTTATAAGGGGTAGATTTGGTCAAAGTCAAGAATATTATTAATTTCAAGGAAATGATAATATTAAGAACAATTGTTAATTAATGATCAATTAAATTAGTCCAGCTAATCAAATTACTCATTAATACCTATGGAGCACCACCCTTTGAAAAAGGGAACTTTGAATCAAATCAGAAAAACAGTCTCATAATGTTAAAGGGATTTATCTTGAGAATGTCAAAGTTGGTTACAATGTACAATTAAGATAATGAAGGAGTGAATATTCGAGCATAAACCTTATTTACCAGCAATTAGTGAAATACAAGACACAAATATCACAGACACTGCTTCTTAAAATCAAAATGTAAGGGACTTATTTACTGAGGCAAGTTGATTAAAACGATACACATAAGTCAATAACCATGAACTAATCTAATTTAAGAAAGCAGACATAGCACAAGCTTTAATATAAAGAACAATTTAGTTGATAAAACCCATGTATTTCTATCTATGTGCGGGTGAGTGCACGTGTAGTGTGTGTGTGTGTGTGTGTGTGTGTGTGTGTGTGTGTGTGTGTGTGTGTGTGTGTGTGTGTGTGTGTGTGTGTGTGTGTGACAGGCATGTCGAGATAAGATGGTTCCTGGTTTATGTGTTGTGTACACATGCCAAACAAAATTATACACTGTTTGCACAAGAGTGCTTTGGTGTTTTACTACTTGCGGATTGATTGGAACTATACATCGCTACATGAACCACCTGACAGGGTGGGACCAAAATTAAAGTGTATATCCCTCTCTCGTTCTCTTTCCACGGCACAACTGGAAGCGTCTAACAGCTAGACATCTCAGGTATGTGTTTTTGTTCATGGGGAAATATTCCACTGACTGTTGATGAAAGCAAATATAGTTAATAATGTCAGTAGTTAAGAGGAAAGTTAAGTTGACACAATAAGGTTGATTAGTTATGATTGTATAGTCTTCTAGGTTTGGAAAACAGTAAGGGTGGGGCATCTCCACCAAACTAGATCAAAAAGGTTAGCGTAAGTGGTGATAAAGTTTGTAGTTATGATTAAAACTATGTCATTATGGTGTATTCTGAATAATTCTATGGACTTTTTTTCAAACTAATTCATAGGGAACATACGTGCAGTGTGTGTCCAGGTATGTGTGTGTGTGTGAGTGTATCTCTAGGTGTGCAAATCTTGATACAGTGATTGCACTATGAAGTGAGAAAATTAGTTTTTCTACTAATTGTTTTTTTTAGCTCACGTAACAATGTTTTGTTTTATGTTGGTTATGAATCCATAAAGTGAACTCATGCACTTCACCGCAGTTAACATTTTGACATCATGATTTTTTATATTTGCATAAAATGTTGCAAGATGAAAATCATCCTCCTCTGTACAGTTTGTTTTTGGTTCATGTGTTTACAGTATCTTCCTCTTTGTAAACCCAGGTCTCTATATAAGGCTCTGTCCCACGGTAAAAGCTGTAATCTGCATTCATTGACTCATCATGATGAAGCTGATTCTGTCTCTCACTCTCATCTGGATGCTCTCCAGCACAGGTAACTCTACTCACTTTGTAAGTCAAACGGTCGGGGAAATATTATATTCCGACATTCTGTAATATAAACCTAAACTCACAGTGAATTTAAGAATTACATAATACAAAAGGACAAAACAGCAGAGTCACAGAGTAAATGATTAATCCTGCAGTGGACAGAGGGAATGCCAACTCCTTGTCGTCAGACATTGGCACATATCCCCTTTCCTTCTACAGCTGGGAGGCGGTCATAACAGATGGTTAAATACAGAGTAAACAGGTCTTGTGCTTTTATTGTGGTTAGCTACTATAGATGTCCTCAAAGAACCAGGAACCTCCAGACCTATTGCCATCATAAACTTTAGAATAGTTTAAACAACTGCTTTAAATTCTAAATCTAAAGCACATGTGTCAAACAGATTTAAAGCTGCAGTGTGTAATATGACATCATCAAGAAAGTTCTACAAAGTTCTAGAATGCAACACTCCCTGGGTAACCCCAACCCTTTAGAATAATAACAGAAGCTACAGTGGCCTTCAAGGACAAGAACAATTCTACATTTTAAACAATACACCTGATGACATTCCAACTATGACACTTTCAAGATGGCGGCACTAGGCCTTGGTCCAAAATATGCAGAAATATGGACATATATGAGACCCTTTCTAAGGGAAAAAATAATAATTCAAAACATTTTTCTCAGCTATTATGCACTAAATTAAATGTACTTATGAATATTATAATTACTTTCTACAAAATCTGCTAGGAAATAAAACCCAAAATTCTACACACTGCAGATTTAAAATACAAGATTAAAACAGAAAAGTAAATAGTTACAAACAAATTTGCCATCACACAAACCAAATCCTGTTTAGGGCCCAAAAACGTATCTGATATTTTTTTCCGGAAACTTTCCACGGGAATTTTCGCTCTGGAATTTTGGGAATATTCAAAATTGGAAATTATAGGAATTAACTAAATGGCTGTAATTTAAATTATTTTTTTCATATCCCACCATAAATCTAAACATGTAAACACTATGTTTGGTAGACATCCATGCAAACTAATACAATTAAAACACACTACATTTGAACATATTTATTTAAGTAGAACTGTATCAAGTTTTGATGATTTTATGAACAATCAATAATTTCACTGAACAACAAAAAGATGAATGTTGAGTAAAATATTACTCATCTGTCTGACCCAACCCATTCAATAAATACAGTTAATTGCCCCCATGTGATGGAGGAATGCACAGTGCATGTAGGGGGCGTGGCCTCAGTACCCCTGCAGAAAGCAGTGTGCTATGTGCAATTTACCAAGTGTACTTGCATAAAATCTGGTTGTTTTAGTCAAGATTATGCTCAAATTCCTGTTAATTCCCATGGAAAGTTTCCAACTTTGAAAATTCCCGGAATTTTGCAACCCTAATTGTGATTAAACAGTATATATGTTGGATGACAGTCCAATTATGTAATTATTCAGCTTGCCATCAATATTTGACGGATACATGTTTTTTCTTGGTGCAGGTGGAGCTCTTCAGTGTTACGACAGCTTCAACAAAACAACAACCTGTGAGCCCGATTACTACTGTAAGGCATTTGCCGAAATAAGTAAGTGGTAACATGTTGTGTCCTTTAACTTTTTTTTCTGAGATTTCTCCATATTAGTTTTTGCTCTTTTTATTTTTATTTATCAACATTCACTAATCAAACATTGATTTTCAGAAAACGGAGCAACTAGAAGGTCCAAAGGTTGTTCGCCAGTATGCATGAGTGGGCTAGTTTCATTCAACGCTGGATTTGAAAATGTTCTCCAAACTTCTCTTTGCTGCAACACAAGTCTCTGCAACCATGAAGATCTGCCTTGTAAGTAAAGCAAAAAGCATTTGTGTTAATTTGTAAGACAGGAAATTAGATGTATGTATCGGACACCAATGAGGAAGTGGCAAATGTTTTGTCGTAACTTTGAATCCTTCTGTTCCAGACCCTGATGCTCAAAAAGAAAACGGCCTTCAGTGTTTCGCCTGTGAAGACTTTCACGATACCCTCTGTAACAAGACAGTACAATGTTTGGGAATCGAGGACCGCTGCGTCATTGCGAGTGGTGAGTCCTCATGCTGCATATTGATCCATACAACTATTCATTGTAATTCCCAGTTTCTGACCCTTAAGTCCCTTAAGACAACAGTCTTGTTTAACTTTATTGTGTCTTTCACAGTGGGAGAAGGTGACAAACTCAACAAATTTGTTGGCTGTGTCTCGAGGAATATGTGTGAATTGGATATCTTTGCTGGCTTCGGATATACTGAAGAAACATGTTGTGAAAGCAGCTTCTGTAATTCAGCCTGGACCGTCAACCTGAATGTTGTTCTTCTTTTGCTTGGACTCATTTTGCCAATTGCCTGTTAGAAGTGCAGGGCATGATATAGCCTAAAGGGACACAACTATTATGACTTCAGAGGTGTAATTGGTTCCTAAATAGTCTGACTTGTTACCAAATGTTGACTTAAGTTGAATAATTATGGGATGTTGTAGTGGGTAGAACAAAGCTATCAATTAAAAAAGGTTAAAACAACCAAAAAATATATTTAAAAAATGCACTGTTTTGGTTAGGCTATGTTCTGCTTCACTCATTTGATCTGAATGCTATGATCCCCTATCTGTAGAACTGCATGTTGTTACGGTGTGGCAGACAGGCAGGCAAGCAGGACCCAAACGCAAGACGTCGTAGCAAAATAATAATTCATTAAGTCCAAAAAATACAACAAAAAGGCCAACAGGCAAAAATGCAAAAAGTCCAGGGACAAAAGTAACACAGGGAACAGAGAGAAACACACAGGACAAAGACTCACTGACACAACAAACCATAATGCACAGACAAGGAACAAAGGAACACAAGGAGTATATATACAAGACATAACGAGACACAGGTGAAACACATCAGGGAAGGGAACAGCAATCAACAAGAGGGAAGATAGACAGGACATGGGGAGGAAACAAGACAGAGATACCAAAATAAAACAGGAAACCACAAAAACCAAGACAGGACAAGACGGACCATGACATATTGCCTGTTAGAACAAAGTGCAGGGCAAACTAAAGCTTGAACAGCAAAAAAAGGAATTGAATTGATTAGATCCATCCACCAAATTGATTAGATTGTGTGCTACACATCCACCAAAATAGGATTATTGTTTCAAAGCAAGTTTGTGTCACATGATGAATGCAGGTCAAATATTCACTCTTCTTTTAGCTCTGCTTTGGAGTCCTGAGAACAATATCTAGCTCTTTATATGGTCCACTTTCTACACTATGCCTGGTTGCATGCTTATCCTGTGTTAGTTAAATCTAATGTAATTTGCCATACTATAAAGCAAATATTTTGTATGAAAACTGAATACTGAGCTTTCTGTCTTTGATACTGTAACATGTTTTCACCACCATAATAAAACTTTCCTTAATCATGTTGAGTTAAGATGGTTTGTCTGCCTCGTTCTCAAATAATGAATTTAAGATTAATAATTGAATTGGTAACACTTTACAATAAGGTACACAAAAAAGAATAGTTACTGTTAAAACAAAAAGTCTTTCTCTCTTTGGCAGAACCACGGCCACTCAGAAGGAGGAGGAGGACAGAGTTTACACACATACGCACACACACACACACACACACACACACACACACACACACACACACACACACACACACACGCATACACCGACAGAGAGAGAGCGTTGGTGGCATGGATAGGCCTACACTGTGAGGAAAGAACCCAAAAACCCAAAAGTTACTCTGTTCTAACAGTAACTACCCTTTTTTTTAACATTAGCTACTCTTGTTTTGTGTACCTTATTGTAAAGTGTTACCATTGATTTGTTTATAAGACAGTTAGTGGATGTTGTTAATATAAGAATTGAACCAGAGCAGAGAATTTTGTGACAAACATACAGAGTAGAATTCAACACAACAACAACAAACATTCAGCCTGGAGTGTTTCATGTTTACATGTGTGAAGCTGGTAACTTGGCTGAGACCAAAATGTACCAATGTAGCAACCTGTTGTGCACTGAAAGCAGCTTCTGTAATTCAGCCTGGACCGTCAAACTGAATGTTGCTCCTCTTTAGCTTGGACTAATTTTGCCTATTTCCGTTTAGAACAAAGAACAGGGCAAAATATAGCCAGAAGGAAATGATCTGAAAATTCAGTTTATATTTGCATGGTTTCTCGTGAAGTTGGTGTCACATAATGAATGCAAGTCAAATACACTTTTTTGCACAAGAGTGTTTTACTACTGATGGATTGGTTGGAACTTCAAAAAGCTACACAAACCACGTGACAGGGTGGGACCAAACTTAAAGTTCATATTAAAGTGTATTTCACTCTTTATATATCTTTCCACGGCACAACTGGAAGTGTCTACCAGCTAGACATCTCAGGTATGTGTTTTTGTTCATGGGGAAATATTCCACTGACTGTTGATGAAAACATAAATAGTTATTTAAGACCTACTTCACTGGTGGAAATATGAAGGTGTATTGGACTCTGACATCCTATGTAGTAAATGTGCGAAAATGTTAGAAATTGGTTCATCCTAGTCTGAGAAAAGGCAGAAAGAGTGTTTTATGGTCTCATTGTCAAACCCTAAATTTTACCATGTGTAACCAGGGTTGGCCAAGTTACTTCAAAAGCGTAATGCGGTATTTATTACTTGTTACTGTCATTTCAAAGTAGTTAGTTACATTACAATATTACTGTCTTTGTATTGTAAGGCATTACACTACTTTTACATTACTTTTGCATTTCTTTCACCAAAATAACAGGAAATATGGATTTGGTGTTCTTAATAGGTCTTCTTGTTTTCAATGCGGCTCATCAGGAGGTGACATGGTATGGCATAATGACTGAGCTAGGCTTAAGGCTAACACAAGTAGGCTATAATATAAAGGTCACAGTTATGGCTCATGGTGCAATACATTTTATAATAGAAATACTGTATCTTTAGGTATTTATTTAGCCTATATTAATATCAATAGAGCTAGCGCCTACTACTGTAGATTGAAAAAGTAAATTGAGCCTCAAAGACTTGTTTCTTGCGTTCTGGCGACTTAAAAGCACAAACAAGTTGTTCACATCATCATCAACTTTTGCCTTTTTTAGTTGTTCCAAAGAATCTGCCTTATCATCTTGCCATCTAATCTAAATGATAACTGCCCATTATGTTTGTTTATCGTCCCTCTTGCGTGACATTTTATAATAACAATAGTAGCCTAAATATATATATCTCCTTTGCTGTGCGCTGGGGAGAAACAAACACGCTGGCAACTTTTCTGGTATCAAATTGGTGATTGCGGGATGATTTGGATGCAGCAGCCTATTTGAATGACATGCTGTCGGGCGGAGCTGCTTGACTCTCGGCCGGGTGTGAGGCAAAATAAATAAATAAAAGGACTCTGCGCATCATCAGGCTACATAATAACAGGCATGGGAAAATGTAGGGTTAGGATGAACAGGACAGCTGGGCCAAGGGAAGACTGAGGGAAGACAAACCTCATTAATTATATTATAATAGCGATTTTATAATGATAGAAAGCTAGTTCCATATGGGTGAAGTATCCCTTTAATGTCAGTAGTTCAGATAATAGTTAAGCTGACAAAATAAGGTTGATTAGTTATGATTTTATAGTCTTCTAGGTTTGTTAAACAGTAAGAGTGTGGCATCTGCACAACACTGAGGTTGAATTAGATTAACAGGTCAGCGTAAGTGGTGATAAAGTCTGTAGTTATGATTAAAACTATGTCATGTTAAATTCTGAACGTTTCGATGGACTTTTTTCAACATAATTTAAAGGGATCATATCGTGCAGTGTGTCTTCAGGCGTGTGTGTGTGTGTCTAGGTGTGTGTGTGTGTGTCTCTAGTTGTGCAAATCTTAATACGCTGATTGCACTATGGAGTGAGAAAATTAGTTTTTCTACAAATTTTATATTTCGAGCTCACGTAACAATGTTTTGTTTTCTGTTGGTTATGAATCCATAAAGTGAACTAATGCACTTCACCGCAGGCAACATTTTGTCATCATGATTTGTTTATATTTGCATAAAGTTTTGCAAGTGAAATGAAAATCATCCTACTCTGTACAGTTTGTTTTTGGTTAATCTGTTTACAGTATCTTCCTCTCTGTAAACCCAGGTCTCTATATAAGGCTCTGCCCCACGGTAAAAGCTGTAATCTGCATTCAATGACTCATCATGATGAAGCTGATTCTGTCTCTCACTCTCATCTGGATGCTCTCCAGCACAGGTAACTCTACTCACTCTAGAAGTCAAACCAAATGCTTATTCAGGGCACGTTAAACGTCAGAGGTGTACATTGAAAATAAAAACAGAGGTAAAACCGTACCTTGTGGGACCCAGTGTTTCAGGAAATAATGCCAGAGCTAGTACCATGAAGCCGTACAAACTGGGGTCTACTAGTGAGGTAGTCTGTGACCCATGCAACAGTGGAGCTGTTGAGGTTAAAATGTAAAAGCTTGCTGGTTAAAATATGTGGCTGCAGTGTGTTAAAAGCACTAGAAAAGTCAAAAAACATTATTCGTACAGATGCATTGGTTTGCTCCAGATGGCTGTATACCCTGTGCAACAGGTAGAGGAGGGCATCGTCCACACCCAGCCCTTCTCTATAGGCAAACTGTAGTGGGTCCTGAAAGGCACAGACCTGCTTCTTTAAGTGGCCTAGTAAAGTCCTTTCGAAACATTTCATTAAGTGAGAGGTTAAGGCAATAGGTCTCATGTCTTTAAGTGCTCTGGCGTTAGGTTTCTTAGGCACGGGCACAATACATGAGGTTTTCCATGCAACTGGAATTTTAGACAGGGACAGAGACAAAGAAAATATAAAATACAATCCTGTACACAGCTGATCAGCACACACTCTTAAAACTTGTGGCATGACCCCATCCGGACCAGGTGCCTTATTTACATTGAGCCTTAAAAGTTGTGAGCGTACTTCATCCACTGTGACCGTTATAGGGGGACAGGGGCTAAGGCTACCCCTCGACTCCCCCAGGGTGGAGTGGGTTACCATATCCACAGCTGGGAGGTCCATGGTTTCAAACCGGGAAAATAATTGGTTGACCTCATCCGGTGTGAAAGTACCCTCCTTGAGGTGAGAGCTAGCAGTGCCATAACCTGTTATTGACCTAAGGCCCCTCCATAGACCTTTAAGGTGCGAACACACTACACGCGTTACACGCGTACAGACGCGTATAAAATCGGCTATTTTTCCATAGGGAACCATTGGTTTACGCGCGTACATGGCGCTAAAGCAACATTTTAGCCGCGTTAGCTGCGTATGAGCCGCGTAAATACGCACCTACGCGCCTACGCAGCTATGCGTGGAGTTCAAAAAATTTTACTTTTTACGCTCCTACGCATGACGATTAGCCGTGTTGGCCAATCAGCGTTGGGCTTGACCCGACGTCACATACATTGGCACGGTCGGAGAACAGTGTACTGTACACAGAGGCTGATGAGAGACACCGAGGAGGAAAATGTATTGCAGGCAGCCGAGTTGGTGATGTATGAAGCAGCTCGGGAATAGAAGACGTGGGGAGAGTAAACCAGGAGAATGGACTTCCTGGTTAATTCAGTGAATATGTGCGGCTGTGCTTTAGCCGATAAAACAAGTTAGCGCCGTATAGCATTAGTTAACTCACCCTGTTGTGTGCGGGCGGCTAGTGCCTCATATTATGAACCCAAACATGACGGCTATGTAGTACAGCGAAGCACCGGTGTTGATATACGCCAGCCACGGTCCCCTGTCACAGCCAGGTAGGGTAATGTTGGCTACTTGGCTTTATGTTGTGCCGCCGTGCACCGATGCTGCTGTAACTGTGTTTGTTATGTAGCTGCCGTGATTATGCAATGCTGTTTTAATGCTAGGCTATTTGTGCTGTTCAGTTTGTCTTTTGGCACAGTTGTTGGCCGTGTTGTTGTTGTTTTTGTGCGGACATGCACGCTGTTGTGTCGGGTCGGGTCTGATCGCAGCCATGGTTAATTAGGGGAAATACAATATCGGGAGGGAGACTACGCGCGTAGAACCATTTTTGACAGAAAAATGATCAAGCAACATTTTAGCTGCGTTACGCACGTAAATCTTACGCGGGTAACGCGTGTAGTGTGTTCGTACCTTTAGTGTCGCACTCCTCAAGTTTACTTTCTAACCTCTACCTTAAAATCCCTCCTACCCTGCCTTATGACCTGTTTAAGATGTTTCTGTGCTGATTTAATTTTTTCTCTATCTCTGCTCATGCCTTTTTGTTGTTAATAGCACTCTTTATTTCCTTAGTGACCCACGGCTTGTTGTTTGTGAAGAGTTTGATGGTTTTACATGGGATGATCATGTCAGTACAGAACTTTATATAATCAGAAACACAATCAGCCACACTGTCAATCCGGTTAAAACTATCAAAATTGTCCTCGTCCTTAAACTCGGACCAGTCTGTGGCTTCGAAGCAGGCCTTTAATTCTGCACATGCCTCCGTAGACCACACACTAACTGATTTGGTGGATGTGGGTTGTTTTCGGGCCTGTGTGGTGTATTTGGTTTAAAGCAGCACTATAGGTTATGGTCAGAGCTGCCAAGTGGTGGCAGAGCAGTGGATGTGTAACCGTCTTTGATGTTGGCATAAAACAAATGGATAGTCCTGTGATTCCTTGTTGGACATGTAACAAACTGCTTGAGGGATGGCAGTGAGGAGGAGAGGGTGCAGCGGTTGAAATCACCATTTATAATAATGAGAGCATCTGGAGTGTGACTTAGGAGACTGTGAGCAGATCTGACTATAGTGTCATTTGCAAGTTTTGCATTTGCAGATGGTGGGATGTATACAACCAGAACAATCACATTGGAAAATTTGCGAGGAAGATAGTAGGGCCTGCAACTCACCGCCAGCAATTCAATGTTCTTGTCGCACACTCTCTCCTTAATTGTAATGTGCCCAGAGTGACCCCACTGTTCATTCACATACAGGCAGACTCCGCCTCCCGTCCGCTTGCCTGTCATGACGTGAGGAATTGTGTCATTAAGCCAAGACTCCGTAAAACAAAGCAGGCTGCTTTGCCGAAACAGCCGATCGTATTTCAGAAGCCCTGCGAGTTCATCAACTTTGTTCACTAGGGAGCGAACGTTACCCATAATCACCGATGGTAGAACGGGCTAAAATTTCCTCAACCTGTTTTTCACCTGCATGCCGCTCCGTCGGCCTCTTTTCCTCCGCTTCAGCTCTGGGGGTATATCCAGGGGAGGTCGCCGCAGCATCCCGAATGCTGCGTAGTTCATCCGGGCTGTGTACGTGGACGCGGCCGGAGCAGCCACCCCCTGGGCTCGCGCAGCCTCACAAACAAATTCCATCCACATGAAAAACCACAAGAAAAGTCCAAGCGCGCAAACTTTTTGACCAAACATTTTACTAATTGGAAGTTCACCACACATCTACCACTGTGACAGCTTAAAACAGTAAAGTAAAACAAGAAACGAGGAACATAAAAACATAAAAACAGAGCCAGGTAGCGAGTCGCCGACAGGGCAAGCGCCTCTCGATCCATCCATCTCGATTCACTTTGTGAATGAGTGAAGACACTCTCAATATTAAAGGTCACTCTCCTGTCCCCCACATACATACCAGCCAAACCATGCCCTTGCTGACACCCCTTCAACCATTCAACCTCCACCTGTGGACCGCATTGTCTCTATTCAAACTAGTCTCCTTGCTACCTTAAAGGCCTACTTCACCGGTTTGAATATGAAGGTGTATTGAATTTTGAGATCCTATGTAGTATAAATGTGCAAAAAAAATTGAAATCGGTTGATCCTAGCCTGAGAAAAGGCAGAAAGAGTGTTTTTTTTAACCCTATATTTCTCTTTCTCGTGACATCACAGAAAGAGAAATATAGGGTTAAAAAAAAAACTTACTTTGTAAATATTACTGTGATGTCTTTTACTGTGACATCATAGTAATATTTACAAAGTACGTTTTTTTTAACCCTATATTTCTCTTTCTGCGATGTCACGAGAAAGAGAAATATAGGGTTAAAAAAAACACTCTTTCTGCCTTTTCTCAGGCTAGGATCAACCGATTTTAATTTTTTTTGCACATTTATACTACATAGGATCTCAGAATTCAATACACCTTCATATTCAAACCGGTGAAGTAGGCCTTTAACTATAATGGATTCATTAAAAGAGGGCACAGACACTGTCTCACTTTACCCCACAGCATTTGTCTCACTTTACCCCACAATTTGTGAAAAAACTATCTCTCTTAGCAATTCAGGCTAATCTTAAGTAAGCATCATCACATGGTTTCATATGTTGGTAGTTCATCAAAATGTATGATCTAAGTTGTTCTACCTGAATCAATTTGCTTTGGCACAACAGTTGATTAAGTTGACAGCCAGAAAATTTACTTTTACATGCAAAAAAAAAATATTTTTCTGAAAAAAACATGCTTACAACAGCACAATGAGGTCCTCTCCCTCATGGCCAAGGGGAAATGGGAGGGGCTTGAAAACATAATGCTCACATGACCATTAATGCGTTCCGTTAGATACAGGGGGGTGCCTCACATTACCCAATGTCTCACATTAGCTCGTTCTCCCCTACAGTAAGCACAGTGCAGTTGGTTTTCATCACATATGACCTGAGAAAGTATCAAAGCACTAATTTGATATCTTACAGAATGGTTGTATTTGTGTCCAACAAAAAGCTACATTTTCATCACAAGTAGCCCGTCTTTACTCTGATTTGTACCAAACATAATAGGTATCTTCTTCCAGTGTGATTAGGAAATATTCATTTAAGGCATTACTTTTTGTTGAGACCATTTTTTAAACCAAGTGAAAATGAAGCCTAAGTATTAAGAGTTTAAAGGGATATTCAGGATGTTTTTAAGTGGTTGTATGGGATACTTCGGCATAGTAAATGTGTTAACTTGTGAAAATTGAAGAAGTCAGCATTGTACGAAAAAGTATTTTCACCAAATTGAATAGTAATTGAACAGAAATTTAGGTTTAAGGTTAGCATTTATACATGTGGTGAAACAATGTTTTTCTTCTGGCCCCCTCTGCAACAGTACAATGCTGACTTCTGCTACAGTAACCTCCCCCCTAAACTCTTTATAATGACTGTGCTGATCACCATCTCCATAAGGTAACAGACTAACTGTGTCTAAGTACTCCATTCAACCCTACTTCAAAAATGAGCTATCCCTTAAGTACTGTCAAACTGATGAAATTGATCATTTTGCTTATTGCTGCTGAAATCAAAACCTGCTGTTGCAATGTCGGTTGAAAGAGATTTTGCTTTGACTTCAAACAGAAATTGGCTCATCAGTTTCTACAACCACACCTGCTCCAACACCAACAGGTTCTCCAGTGAGGCTTGTCGGCTCCAACAGTAGCTGCTCTGGCAGAGTGGAAGTCTTCCATAACGGCCAGTGGGGGACAGTGTGTGACGACGGCTGGGACCTGAGGGATGCTACTGTGGTCTGTCGACAGATTGGCTGTGGCAGGGCTCGGTCAGCTCCACAACGTGCACGTTTTGGACAGGGACGTGGACAAATCTGGCTAGATGATCTTCTGTGTTCAGGAAGAGAGTCATTGCTAACAGACTGCAGACATCGGGGACTAGGCAGACACGACTGTAGTCATCATGAAGACGCTGGTGTTATTTGTGAAGGTAAATGTCTATACATAGGGGAGAGTGGGGTGAAGTGAGCTAAAATGATTTATCAGTAACATTTACACATTTCCCATTAATTCAGGATGTTTCCTATCAATGGAAATTATCAGAATGTATTCAGGATGAAGGGCAGTGAAAATATGATTGTTTAAGAAAAAGTTTTCTTGTGTCTCACTTTACCCCAGCTTAGGGGTAAACTGAGACAGACCAGAGAAATAAAGGGGGTACACTGATCCACTTACTTTTTCCACTCTGAAACTACCATAACAACACATTTTGTAACAGTTAGAGTCCCGACAGCTAGCTTAAAAAAAAACACATTTTCCAGAACTAATGTCGGACTAGTAACAGAATCGCGGGGTTTGGTCAATCAATCACGTTTTTTTTTCACTAAAAATTTGAAAGTAACTCTGATCAAATACAACATATAATTCATAATGTTTTAATTAACATTCCAATGACAGATTGAACCTGTTATATTAAAACACAGTCTGGGGGTCAGAACACAGGACCCTTACAGCTAGCTAGTGTCTGGGGGTCAGAGCAAAGGCAATCAGAAACAGCTAGAACAGCCTGGGACTCAGATCACAGGACTAGACCCACCTGTCATTTTCCATCTTTTGAGCAAAAAACTACCTCTCTTAGCAATTCAGGCTAATCTTAAATTAGCATCATCACATGGTTTCATATGTTGGTAGTTCATCAACATTTATGATCTAAGTTGTTCTACCTGAATCAATTTGCTTTGGCACAACATTTGATTAAGTTGACAGCCAGTAAATGTACTTTTACATGCAAAAAAAAAGAGAGATTTTGATTTGATTCAAACAGAAATTGAGTCATCAGTTTCTACAACCACACCTGCTCCAACACCACCAAGTTCTCCAGTGAGGCTGGTCGGCTCCAGCAGAAGCTGCTCTGGCAGAGTGGAAGTCTTCCATAACGGCCAGTGGGGGACAGTGTGTGACGATTCCTGGGGGCTGAGTGATGCTGAAGTGGTTTGTCGACAGGTCGGCTGTGGCAGGGCTCGGTCAGCTCCACACAGAGCACATTTTGGACGGGGAAGTGGACCTATCTGGCTAGATGATCTTCAGTGTTCAGGAACTGAGTCATCGCTAACAGACTGTAGACATTGGGGACTAGGCAGACACAACTGTGGACATTATGAAGACGCTGGTGTTATTTGTGGAGGTAAATGTCTATACATAGGGGAGAGTGGGGTGAAGTGAGCTAAACTGATTTATCAGTAACATTTACACATTTCCCATTAATTCAGGATGTTTCCTATCAATGGAAATTATCGGAATGTATTCAGGATGAAGGGCAGTGAAAATATGATTGTTTAAAAAAAAGTTTTCTTGTGTCTCACTTTACCCCAGCTTAGGGGTAAACTGAGACAGACCAGATAAATCAAGGGGGTAAACTGATCCACTTACTTTTTCCACTCTGAAACTACCATGACAAAACATTTTGTAACAGTTAGTGTCCCGACAGCTAGCTTTTAAACCACATTTTCCAGAACTAATGTCGGAATAGTAACAGAATCATGGGGTTTGGTCAATCAATCACGTTTTTTTTCCTAAAAACTTGAAAGTAACTCTGATCAAATACAACATATAATTCATACTGTTTTAATTAGCATCAAAATGACAGATAGAACCAGTTAGATTAAAACACAGTCTGGGGGTCAGAGCAAAGGACAATCAGAAACAGCTAGAACAGCCTGGGACTCAGAACACAGGACTAGACCCACCTGTCATTTTCCATCTTTTGAGTATTTGAATAATATTTTTCTGCATTTGTTTTATTGGGATCATTCACTGAATAAAGACATATTACTTAGAGTCCATTTATATTAAAGGTCACTCTCCTGTCCCCCACATACATACCAGCCAAACCATGCCCTTGCTGACACCCCTTCAAACATTCAACCTCCAACTGCGGACCACATTGTCTTATTCAAACTAGTCTCCTTGCTACCTTAAATATAATGGATTCATTAAAAGAGGGCACAGACACTGTCTCACTTTACCCCACAATTTGAGAAAAAAAACAGCTCTCTTAGCAATTCAGGCTAATCTTAAGTAAGCATCATCACATGGTTTCATATGTTGGTAGTTCATCAAAATGTATGATCTAAGTTGTTCTACCTGAATCAATTTGCTTTGGCACAACAGTTGATTACGTTGACAGCCAGAACATTTACTTTTACATGCAAAAAGAAACAGCAGAATGAGGTCCTCTCCCTCATGGCCAAGGGGAAATGGGAGGGGCTTGAAAACATAATGCTCACATGACCATAAATGTGTTCCATTAGATACAGGGGGTGTCTCACATTACCTGATGTCTCACATTACCTTGTTCTCCCCTACAGTAAGCACAGTGCAGTTGGTTTTCATCACATACAGTATGACCTGAGAAAGTATCAAAGCACTAATTTAATATCTTACAGCAGGGGTTTTCAAAGTGTGAGAGAGTGAGCCCCCCCTCAGAGAACCCCCCCATTTTTTTTTCTAAATCCCTGTGTTTTGAAAGATCTTTTAATTATTTTACAAATTTAAACATATTTTTGAAACATTCTAAACATTTTTGTGCATTTTTAAGCACATTTTTAATACATTTTAACATCTAAATCCAGTGTTTTAACGCTAGTGCCTCCAATGTCCTGCTGGAGGAAAATAGTAGCCAGTGGAGAACCAGACCCTCCTAGCGGTGTCCGGGGGTAGGCCCCCGGGGGATTTTTTTTCACCTTTTTAAAGTGAAATGCATGAATCTGGTGCATTTTGAGAGGAAAATTAAGAGGCTAAATATGAGGAATTTTGTGTGAACAAATAATTTGGAGACACTGGGTCTGATGAATTAGAAGCTATTGAAGAAGGACACATGGATTTTCCATAAAAATATTAATTTAAATTAAAAAAATTGTGCAGGGTCCTCTGGGTTGGGCTTGGCGGTCTTTTTCTTTAACAAGACCTATTTCTCTGTAATATAATGAATGCATTTAAATGCAGTAAGAGGAACAAAGCAGACGAACTCTTGTCCAGCTATGCCGTGATCTTAATATAAAAACACAAACTAAAAAAAAAAAAAAAAAAAATGTTTTTTTTTAGGTTTTTTTTTTTCACATATTCATCCGCGCCCCCCCTGCCATAACCCCGCGCCCCCCAATGCTTGTATTTGTGTCCAACAAAAAGCTACGTTTTCATCACAAGTAGCCTGTCTTTACTCCGATTTGTACCAAACATGATAGGTATCTTCTTCCAGTGTGATAATGAAATATACATTTAAAGCTACTACGAGTAAATCGGCACGTTGGCGACACCTTTGAACAAAAGCGGTAGTATTATTATGACGCCAGCTGTCGTGAAGCTGTTTTGTAGCTCGTCCAGGGAGTGCAAGAGTCAAATAATCAGGAAGCAATATGGTGCGTGGCGTGTCCGTGTGTTGAAAGTGTGAGGGCACCGGACTCTTTTCGGCTCCGTGAGTCTATGGGTGACACAGCATCAACTAATGCCAGTAAGTGCTAAACACACCTGATTGCAATGAGTTGATGCATTGTCACCTCTCACGGAGCTGAACGAGTCCCCGTGTCCTCACACAAAGCGAATGAACGAGAGATGGCAGTTAGTTAGTATGGATCACGATGAGGTAATGTGTTGTTGTAAATAATGACTATTTCAGATGAATAATGGTCATCTGATGATGCTGGTGAGGCAAAGTAAACTTTGTTTTAGTAGGCTACCGCTCATTCATTTAGGAGTAAACACTGCAGTCTAGTCTCGCTGCGTGGAATTGTGTATACGTTGCTTGGCAACGCCCTCCCGCCCGACTATCACTCTCCCTTTTAGCTTTTCTTCATTGCATTTTCTTTTCTTTCTTTGATGGTTCAGCCCCGTTATCAGTCATTATGACGACAAATAACTGTCTCAAACAAGGCTCCCGCTCCCCTTCCCTCACCTGGAGGGATAGGCTTCTCAATTCACGTTCCTGCGCCACACTGAAATCTGCGACCAATACGGATATGTGACCATAGAGCATGCACGCGTGAACCGAAAATCGGACTGGGTGTACGACCAGATCAAATGCAGTAATAAAAACTATTTAAAAACGTCTTTCTTTGCACTGATGGTCTCGTTTGCTGTTAAAGGTAATTTATGATTATGAGAGGAAACATGAGGCTGTTTAAAAGATATTTGAATGTTACTCGTAGCCGCTTTAACTTGTGAAAATGGGAGAGATGTTGTTGTAGCAGAAGTCAGCATTGTACTGTTGCAGAGGGGGCCAGCCCAAATTTTTTTTCCACCAAATATATGAATGCTTGCCTAAAACCTAAATATCAGTTCAATTGTATGCTAAACTGAGATCGTTTCCACAGCTTTATTTTGACACCAGATAGTCCTTTATTTTTGCCAATCAGCTGCTCGACTCAGAGCTACTGCGGATTACTCTAGAAGAGACAAGAAACCAAAAACGAATATCTGTCTTGCTGCAAACTCAGGCAGAAATTTAGGTTTCAGGTTAGTATCTACAAAAATATAAACGCAACACTTTTGTTTTTGCTCCCATTTTTCATGAGATGGACTTAAAGATCTGAAATGCATTCCAGATACACAATTGATATAATTAAACCTCACATTGTTCACAAATCTAAATGTGTGATAGTGAGCACTTCTGCTTTGCTGAGATAATCCATCCCACCTCACAGGTGTGCCACATCAAGATGCTGATCTGACATCATGATTAGTGCACAGGTGTGCCTTAGACTGTCCACAATAAAAGGCCACTCTGAAATGTGCATTTTTTTGCTTTATTGGGGGTCTGGGGACTCAGAACCAGTCAGTATCTGGTGTGACCACCATTTGCCTAATGCAGTGCAACACATCTTCTTCGCATAGAGTTTATCAGATTGTCAATTGTGGAATGTTGTTCCACTCCTCTTCAATGGCTGTGCGAAGTTGCTGGAGACGGCTTATGGTGGAGAAATGAACATTCAATGCACAAGCAACAGATCTGGTTGACATTCCTGCTGTCAGCATGCCAATTGCACGCTCCCTCAATACTTGTGGCATCTGTGGCATTTTGCTGTGAGACAAAACTGCACATTTCAGGGTGGCCTTTTATTGTGGACAGTCTAAGGTACACCTGTGCACTAATCATGATGTCAGATCAGCATCTTGATGTGGCACACCTGTGAGGTGGGATGGATTATCTCAGCAAAGCAGAAGTGCTCACTATCACACATTTAGACAGATTTGTGAACAATGTTTGAGAGAAATGGCACAATTGTGTATCTGGAATGAATTTTAGATCTTTAAGTCCATCTCATGAAAAATGGGAGCAAAAACAAAAGTGTTGCGTTTATATTTTTGTTGAGTGTATATATGTGGTGGAAAAACGTTTTTCTTCTGGCCCCTCTGCAACAGTACAATGCTGACTTCTGCTACAGTAAACTCCCCCCTAAACTCTTTATAATGATTGTGCTGATCACCATCTCCATAAGGTAACAGACTAAGTACGCCTAAGTACTTCATTCAACCCTACTTCAAAAATGAACTATCCCTTAAGTACTGTCAAACTTAGGAAATTGGTCATGTTGCTTATTGCTGGTGAAATCAAAACCTGCTGATGCAATGTTGTTTGAAAGAGATTTTGCTTTGACTTCAAACAGAAATTGGCTCATCAGTTTCTACAACCACACCTGCTCCAACACCAACAACACCACCAAGTTCTCCAGTGAGGCTTGTCGGCTCCAACAGTAGCTGCTCTGGCAGAGTGGAAGTCTTCCATAACGGCCAGTGGGGGACAGTGTGTGACGACAGCTGGGACCTGAGGGATGCTAATGTGGTCTGTCGACAGATTGGCTGTGGCAGGGCTCGGTCAGCTCCACAACGTGCACGTTTTGGACAGGGACGTGGACAAATCTGGCTAGATGATCTTCTGTGTTCAGGAAGAGAGTCATTGCTAACAGACTGCAGACATCGGGGACTAGGCAGACACAACTGTGGACATAGTGAAGACGCTGGTGTTATTTGTGAAGGTAAATGTCTATACATGGGGAGAGTTGGGTGAAGTGAGCTAAAATTATTCATCAGTTAAATGTACACATTTCCCATTAATTAAGGATGTGTCCTATCGAAGCCAATTATCAGAAATTATTCAGGATGAAGGGCAGTGAAAATATGATTGTTTAAAAAAAAGTTTTCTTGTGTCTCACTTTTTTTTCCACTCTGTAACATGCTTACAACAGCACAATGAGGTCCTCTCCCTCATGGCCAAGGGGAAATGGGAGGGGCTTGAAAACATAATGCTCACACGACCAAAAATGTGTTCAGTTACCTAGATACAGAGGGTGTCTCACATTACCCCATGTCTCACATTTCCTCATTCTCCCCTACAGTAAGCACAGTGCAGTTGGTTTTCATCTCATATGACTTGAGAAACTATCAAAGCACTAATTTGATATCTTATAGAATGGTTGTATTTGTGTCCAACAAAAAGCTACATTTTCTTCACAAGTAGCCTATCTTTACTCCGATTTGTACCAAACATAATAGGTATCTTCCTCAGTGTGATAAGGAAATATACATTTAAGACATTACTTTTTGTTGAGATAATTTTTTTAAACCAAGTGAAAATGAAGCCTAAATATTAACAGTTTAAAGGGATATTCAGGATGTTTTGAAGTGGTTGTATGGGATACTTCGGCATAGTAAGTGTGTTAACGTGTGACAATGGGAGAGATGTTGCTGTAGCAGAAGTCAGCATTGTACTGTTGCAGAGGGGCCCAGCAGAAAAAGTTTGTCCACCAAATATATGAACGCTTGCCTAAACCCTAAATATCAGTTCAATTGTTTCTAAACTGAGATCGTTTCCAGAGCTTTATTTTGACACCAGATAGTCCTTTATTTATGCCAATCAGCTGCTCGGGTCAGAGCTACTGCGGATTACTCGAGAAGAGACAAGAAATCAACAACGAATATCTGTCTTGCTGCAAACTCAAGTTGTGGGAAAAAATCTCAGTTTGGCTCGCAATTGAACAGAAAGTTAGGTTTTAGGTTAGCATTTATACAAGTGGTACAATGCTGACTTCTGCTACAGTAACCTCCCCCCTAAACTCTTTATACTGACTGTGCTGATCACCATCTCCATAAGGTAACAGACTAACTGTGTCTAAGTACTCCATTCAACCCTACTTCAAAAATGAACTATCCCTTAAAGCAGCTCCGAGTAACATTTAAATATCTTTTAAACAGCCTCATGTTTCCTCTCATAATCATAAATTACCTTTAAGGCAAGGCAAGTTTATTTATATAGCACAATTCAGACACAAGGCCACTCAAAGTGCTTTACAGGGGCAAGATTAGAATACACATTATAAAACTCGATTTAAAAACATTTAAAAGCAAATAAAATGAAAATTGCAGGTTAAAATGGAAACAAAAAAGTCTTCAGACTCGATTTAAAAGAACTGAGAGTTGCAGCAGACCTCAAGTTCTCTGGGAGTTTGTTCCATATTTTTGGTGCATAATAACTAAAAGCTGCTTCTCCTTGAGGAGGTGGTCGGTCGGTGGAAGGAGCACTTTGAGGAACTCCTGAATCCGATTAACCCGCCCTCTATGTTGGAGGCAGAGCTGGAGGCTGATGGGGGATCATCGTCAATTTCCCTGGTGGAAGTCACTGAGGTAGTCAAACAACTCCACAGTGGCAAAGCCCCGGGGGTTGATGAGATCCGTCCAGAAATGCTGAAAGCAATGGGTGTGGAGGGGCTGTCTTGGATGACACGCCTCTTCAACATTGCGTGGAAGTCGGGTACAGTGCCGAAGGAGTGGCAGACCGGGGTGGTGGTTCCTATTTTCAAAAAGGGGGACCAGAGAGTGTGTGCCAATTACCGAGGTATCACACTTCTCAGCGTCCCCGGCAAAGTCTACTCCAAGGTGCTGGAAAGGAGGGTTCGGCCGATAGTCGAACCTCAGATTGAAGAGGAACAATGCGGATTCCGTCCTGGCCGTGGAACAACGGACCAGCTCTTCACTCTCGCAAGGATCCTAGAGGGAGCTTGGGAGTTTGCTCATCCAGTCTACATGTGTTTTGTAGATCTGGAGAAGGCTTATGACCGGGTTCCCCGGGAGATACTGTGGGGGGTGCTGCGGGAGTATGGGGTGAGGGTGTCTCTTCTCAGGGCCATCCAATCTCTGTACGCTCAAAGCGAGAGCTGTGTACGGGTTCTCGGTAGTAAGTCGGACTCGTTTCTGGTGGGGGTTGGCCTCCGCCAGGGCTGCGCTTTATCACCAATCCTGTTTGTGATATTTATGGACAGGATATCAAGGCGTAGTCGTGGTGGGGAGGGGTTGCAGTTTGGTGGTCTGAAGATCTCATCTCTGCTGTTTGCGGATGATGTGGTTCTGATGGCATCATCGGCCTGTGACCTTCAGCTCTCATTGGATCGGTTTGCAGCCGAGTGTGAAGCGGTTGGGATGAGGATCAGCACCTCTAAATCTGAGGCCATGGTGCTCAGCAGGAAACCGATGGATTGTCTGCTACAGGTAGGGAATGAGTCCTTACCCCAAGTGAAGGAGTTCAAGTACCTCGGGGTCTTGTTTTCGAGTGAGGGAACAATGGAACGTGAGATTGGCCGGAGAATCGGAGCAGCAGGGGCGGTTTTGCATACGCTTTACCGCACTGTTGTGACGAAAAGAGAGCTGAGTCGTAAGGCAAAGCTTTCGATCTACCGGTCGATCTTTGTTCCTACCCTCACCTATGGTCATGAAGGCTGGGTAATGACCGAAAGAACGAGATCGCGGGTACAAGCGGCCGAAATGGGTTTTCTCAGGAGAGTGGCTGGCGTCTCCCTTAGAGATAGGGTGAGAAGCTCAGTCATTCGTGAGGAACTCGGGGCAGAGCCGCTACTCCTTTGCGTTGAAAGGAGCCAGTTGAGGTGGTTCGGGCATCTGGTAAGGATGCCCCCAGGGCGCCTCCCTAGGGAGGTGTTCCAGGAGCGTCCAGCTGGAAGGAGGCCTCGGGGAAGACCCAGGACTAGGTGGAGAGATTATATCTCCACACTGGCCTGGGAACGCCTCGGGATCCCCCAGTCAGAGCTGGTTGATGTGGCCCGGGAAAGAGAAGTTTGGGGTTCCCTGCTCAAGCTGCTGCCCCCGCGACCCGATTTCGGATAAGCGGTTGAAGATGTATGTATGCTTCTCCTTGTTTAGTCCTAACTCTAGGGACTGTAAGTAGACCTGTCCCAGACGACCTAAGGGCTCTGGACGGTTCATAACGTATCAGCATATCAGTAATGTATTTTGGCCCTAAACCATTTAGTGCTTTATAAACCAACATCAGTATTTTGAAATCAATTCTTTGAGTGACTGGAAGCCAGTGTAAAGACCTCAGAACTGGGGTAATGTGATCTACTTTTTTGGTCCTAGTGAGGACTCGAGCAGCAGCGTTCTGAATTAGCTGAATCTGTCTGATAGATTTTTTTGGAAGGCCAGCAAGGACACTGTTACAGTAGTCAAGTCTACTAAAGATAAATGCATGGACAAGTTTTTCTAAATCTTGCTGAGACATAAGCCCTTTAATTCTTGATATGTTTTTTAGGTGGTAGTAGGCTGATTTATTAATTGATTTTATGTGTTTCTTGAAATTCAAGTCGGAGTCTACAACAACACCAAGATTTCTGGCTTGGGGTGTGGTTTCTAACATAACGGATGTAAGCTGTGCGCTGACTTTTAATTGTTCATCTTTGGCACCAAAGACAATTACTTCAGTTTTATCGTTGTTTAATTGAAGGAAATTTTGGCACATCCAATCATTGATTTGTTCAATGCACTTACTCAGTGCCTGTATCGGACTGTAGTCTCCTGGTGATATGGTTATGTAAATTTGTGTGTCGTCTGCATAATTATGGTAACATAATTTGTTCTTATTCATAATCTGAGCTAGTGGGAGCATGTAGATGTTCAATAGAAGAGGGCCAAGAATGGAACCTTGGGGGACCCCGCATTCAATATTTGTCCGCTCAGATGTGAAATTGCCTATTGACACATAGTAGTCTCTATCCTTTAAGTAGGATTCAAACCAGCTTAGTACAGTTCCAGAAAGTCCAACCCAGTTTGCTAGTCGATCTAGTAATATGCTGTGGTAAACTGTGTCAAAAGCGGCACTGAGATCCAGTAAAACTAAGACAGAACTTTTGCCACTGTCTGTGTTTAAATGGATGTCATTGAGGACCTTAACCAGAGCAGTCTCAGTGCTGTGGTGTTGTCGAAATCCTGACTGGAAGACATCAAAGCAGTTATTCATTGCTAAGTAGTTATTTAGCTGTTGATAAACAGCTTTTTCAATGATTTTACTTAAGGTTAGATATGGGCCTATAATTTTTCATGAGTGATGTATCTAGATTGTTCTTTTTTAGGAGTGGCTTGATGACTGCTGTTTTCAGGGCCTGTGGGAATACACCTGTCTGAAGGGACATGTTGACAATTTGTAGAACATCTGAGGCCATACAGCTAAAAACAGTTTTAAAGAAGCCTGTGGGCAGAATGTCAAGGCAACAGGATGAGGAGTTCAGGTGTTGTATAATGTCCTCCAGGTTGTTGTGGTTTATAAGATAAAATTCTGTCATTGCATTTGAATTGATTTTAAGAGGGAATACATATGTTGAACTTGGTATTGATGCAGTGACAGCTTGTCTAATTTTGTGAATTTTCTCAGTAAAGAAGGAGGCAAATTCATTGCAGGCCCTCGTGGAAAGATGCTCAGACGCTACTGGCACAGGAGGGTTTGTTAATCTGTCGACAGTAGCAAACAGGGCACGTGCATTGTTGTTGTTTTTGGTGATGATGTCAGAAAAGAAAGACTGCCTTGCATTTCTCAATTCCGAGTTAAACGTGCACAGTTTCTCCTTGAAGATGTCATAATGAACCTGGAGATTTGTTTTTCGCCACCTGCGTTCTGCTTTACGGCACTCTCTTCTTTCTATTCTGACCTGCGGGGCATTTCTCCAAGGAGATCTTTTCTTACCAGAGACAACCTTCATCTTAGTGGGCGCAATAGCATCTATAACACTTGTAAGTTTGCCGTTAAAGTTGTCTAAGAGCTCCTTAACTGAGTTACAGGGGAGGGGTGGTATCAAAGAAAATGCTTGAATGAATGTTTCACTGGTATTTTCTGCAATATACCACTTTTTGATTACTTTTGATTGATCAATTGTGTGCATAGACATTTTACTCTCAAAAAATAAACAGGAATGGTCCGTGAGGGGACCCATATCTGCCACTGTTATGTCTGAAATGTTCATTCCTCTGGAAATGATAAGGTCCAGCGTGTGCCCTTTGTTATGAGTTGGTTTGTCAACATGCTGATTTAGTCCAAAGTTGTCAAGGACACAGCACAGTTCTTTCGCACATCTGTCCTCTGGTTTGTCAGTATGAATATTGAAATCTCCGACGATTAATACACAGTCAAACTCAGTACATATTACAGACAGCAGTTCAGTAAGTTCATCAAAAAAGCTTGCATTGTATTGTGGTGGCCGGTAGATATTGATGAAAATAGCTCTAGAGGCTGAATTTAACTGCAGAGCCACATACTCAAATGAATCAAAATTTCCATAAGACATCTTTTTGCATTGTAGAGATTCTTTAAACAGAATAGCAACCCCCCCTCCTTTTTTATGCACTCTGGATTCACTCACAAAATTGTAATTTGCGGGGGCGGACTCTATGAGAACAGCTGAGCTGTTATCTTGGTCTAACCAAGTTTCAGTTAAAAACATAAAATTAAGATTGTGCCTAGTAATAAGATCATTAATTAAAAATGTTTTACCTGCCAAGGATCTGATGTTTAATAAAGCTAAATTTAGTGTGTTCGAAGCATTGTCAGCCCGATTTATTTCAGCACACTGTGGCTGAAGAGGAATGCTTATCAGATTTGAGAGGATTTAAGAGTTTCCTGTTACTTGAGATACACTTTGAGAAATAGAGCCCCAGCTTATACTGTGAGTCGTAGGCGTTAACTATGTAGCCGCGGCCCGGCACATATCAACAAGTGCTGACATCATCAGTCTCCCAAGCCTGATGATGATAATGTCGCAGTGGGATCAGTGGGATTGTGCGTGGAGGGGTGAAGAGCCGGGCGCTGTGGCTTAGATTGGCGAGTTGAGGGGGACGTTGACTGTTGGGGGTACATATAATTTCCTTAAATCCCAGATCAGGAGAGGATGGAGAAAGGGTGGTTGTAGGAGAGGGGATGGGTGGAGCCCCCTCTTCTCTGCCCTGATATCTCTCCTGGTCTGAGCTGTCATCTGGGGCCGGCAGTTGTCCTTCGGCGCTGCTGGTACGCTGTGTTATCTTCTCCTCCTGGGCCTTGTCCTTGGCACGAACAGATTGGTGACGTAGGACGTACATCACGTTGGATGTGAATAGTTTGACTCCAGCCTTATTTAGACAAAGTCCATCTGTCTTAAAAAGCTGCTTGCGGTTCCAGAAAATGTTAAAATTGTCAATAAAAGCCTTGTTTGAGACAGTTATTTGTCGTCATAATGACTGATAACGGGGCTGAATCATCAAAGAATTAAAAAGAGAATACAATGAAGAAAAGCTAAAAGGGAGAGTGATAGGCGGGCGGGAGGGCGTTGCCAAGCAACGTATATACACAATTTCACGGGAGCGAATTAGACTGCAGTGTTTACTCCTAAATGAATGAGCGGTAGCCAACTAAAACAAAGTTTACTTTGCCTCACCAGCATCATCAGATGACCATTATTCATCTGAAATAGTAATTATTTACAACAACATAAACACATTGCCTCATCGTGATCCATACTAACTAACTGCCGTCTCTCGTTCATTCGCTTTGTGTGAGGACACAGACTCTTTCAGCTCCGTGAGAGGTGACAATGCATCAACTCATTGCAATCAGGTGTGTGTAGCACCGACTGGCATTAGTTGATGCCGTGTCACTAACCACTCTCACGGAGCCGAAAAGAGTCCGGTGCCTTCACACTTTCAACACACGGACATGCACTATAATGCTTCCTGATCATTTGAATCTCGCACGCCCGGCACGCGCTAGAAAACAGCTTCACGACAGCTGGCGTCGTAAAAATACTACCGCTTTTGTCCAAAGGGGCCGCCAACGTGCCATGTTCCTCGTAGTGGCTTTAAGTACTGTCAAACCGATGAAATTGATCATTTTGCTTATTGCTGGTGAAATCAAAACCTGCTGTTGCATTGTCGGTTGAAAGAGATTTTGCTTTGACTTCAAACAGGAAGTTCTCCAGTGAGGCTGGTCGGCTCCAACAGTAGCTGCTCTGGCAGAGTGGAAGTCTTCCATAACGGCCAGTGGGGGACAGTGTGTGACGACTACTGGGGGCTGAGTGATGCTACTGTGGTCTGTCGACAGATTGGCTGTGGCAGGGCTCGGTCAGCTCCAGGAAGTGCACGTTTTGGACAGGGACGTGGACAAATCTGGCTAGATGATCTTCAGTGTTCAGGAAGAGAGTCATCGCTAACAGACTGCAGACATCGGGGACTGGGCAGACACGACTGTAGACATCATGAAGACGCTGGTGTTATTTGTGGAGGTAAATGTCTATACATAGGGGAGAGTGGGGTGAAGTGAGCTAAAATGATTTATCAGTAACATCTACACATTTCCCATTAATTCAGGATGTTTCCTATCAATGGAAATTATCAGAATGTATTCAGGACGAAGGGCAGTGAAAACATGATTGTTTGAAAAATGTTTTCTTGTGTCTCACTTTACCCCAGCTTAGGCGTAAACTGAAACAGACCAGAGAAATTAAGGGGGTAAACTGATCCACTTACTTTTCCCACGCTGAAACATGCTTACAACATCACCATGAGATCCTCTCCCTCATGGCAAAGGGGAAATGGGCGGGGCTTGAAAACATAATGGTCACATGATCAAACATGTGTTCCATTGCCTAGATACAGAGGGTGTCTCACATTACCCCATGTCTCACATTTCCTCATTCTCCCCTACAGTAAGCACAGTGCAGTTGGTTTTCATCACATATGACCTGAGAAAGTATCAAAGCACTAATTTGATATCTTACAGAATGGTTGTATTTGTGTCCAACAAAAAGCTACATTTTCATCACAAGTAGCCTATCTTTACTCTGATTTGTACCAAACATAATAGGTATCTTCTCCCAGTGTGATAAGGAAATATACATTTAAGACATTACTTTTTGTTGAGATAATTTTTTTAAACCAAGTGAAAATGAAGCCTAAATATTAACAGTTTAAAGGGATATTCAGGATGTTTTGAAGTGGTTGTATGGGATACTTCGGCATAGTAAGTGTGTTTAATTGTGAAAATGGGAGAGATGTTGGTGTTGCAGAAGTCAGCATTGTACTGTTGCAGAAGGGGCCAGCCGAAAAAGTTTTTTCACCAAATATATGAGTAACATTTACACATTTCCCATCAATTCAGGATTTTTCCTATCAATGGAAATTATCAAAAATTATTCAGGATGAAGGGCATTGAAAATATGATTATTTAAGTAAAGGTTTTCTTGTGTCTCACTTTACCCCAGCTTAAGGGTAAACTGAGACAGACGAGAGAAATCAAGGGGGTAAACTTCCAAAATATATTGAATAGCAGTTGATCAAATAAAGATAATAGTCAGATTTAGCTTTCCTAATCATAGTTGTGCATCTATTCCTGAGTTGTCTGAAAACAGTCCAATTTGAATTTTCTCCAGATCGTCTAGCTGGAGACCAGGCTTTATTTCTCTCAGAAAATAAGTCGGAAAGTTAATTTGTCAACCAAGGGTTTGATCTGTTTTTCACACTCACACACACACACACACACACACACACACACACACACACACACACACACACACACACACACACACACAGAGGATTCGAAAAGCATGATCTTTGTAAATAAACTAAAAAATGAACTATAAAAACTTCTTCTCATTAACAGACAAATTACACCTAGAACATATTAGGTTTATTTTGAGTGATAAACTGAAGCAATTCTCAAAAATATGGTCTCACTTTTGATTTAGTTTCTTGATCAACACATAATTTGAACATAAACATAAAAATCACACGTAGGCCTCGATGGAAAGGTTCAGGGGTGAGCAGATGGATAGTTTGATTTTTTCCTATTTTTTTGTGTTTTTTCCCCTCTTCTTTCCCTGTTATATTATGCTTATAAAAAAAATGTAAAATTGAAATTGAAGCAGTTTGTTATTGCATATAGATGTCAAGAGATATGCACAAATGCTTTCGATTATTTTCTGTTTTCAGAACTGTCCAGGGGGTAGGACCTCCTCCGATCAGCTTGCTGCTGCTGTCGGACCAATCAGCTGTGAGTATTTTCTGTTAATAAAAACAAATCTGTTCTTCATTGAAACAAGCCCTGCGTTCCAAATCTCATACTCTTTCTTCTTACTATTCTACATACTACATCTGACCACAAAAATAATCTAGTTAGGATGCAGTATGCTACAAGTGGGACATACTTTTACTTATTTATTTCATCATAACATTGCGCCTTGATCTTGCCTCTTGCTTTTATATCCGTCACATCCCCGTTTGTTTTCATATGGAGGCTCCGTCGATGTGACGTCACTTCCGGTGCGCACTGGATTGTGGGTCAGAATCGCCCAAATAGGACGTTGATTTTTAACATTTATAATCTCGCCGGATCTAGTAGGACATCCGGGTATTTCTAACCATACTAAATCTGACCACACGAATCAGGACATCCTAAATATTTTTTTTAGCATACTAAATAGTAGACAGTGTGGGAATTGGAACACAGCCTTGGTCTTTATGTTCTGATGAATAAATGTTTCTCTGTTTGTGTCTTCAGGGTTTTGAGGAGCAGAAGACGACGTCGCAGATTTTTACTTTCTTCATTTTAATCATTAACAGAAAATCAACGCTGATCAATGTAACCAGATATAATCACTAGACGGGTTTACATGAATGATGATGATAATAATAATGGATTGGATTTATATAGCACTTTTCTAGGCACTAAAAGCGCTTTACAGG
This sequence comes from Hyperoplus immaculatus, assembly GCA_949357725.1. NCBI lineage: Eukaryota > Metazoa > Chordata > Actinopteri > Uranoscopiformes > Ammodytidae > Hyperoplus > Hyperoplus immaculatus. The sequence continues at coordinate 156,762 of OX442357.1, read as the reverse complement.
GTTCCAGGTACTATTCATTCACACACAGTCATACCGGTGATGGAAGCGTGGCTGCCATTCAGCGCCTACGGCCCCTCCGACCACCACCTCAAACATACAGCAGTCATACACATTCACACATGGACACTTATATTCAGATTAAAAACATTTTTCAAGACCAAAGCTAATCAAACCGTTCCATATAAAGTCATTAATCTGAATAAAATAGTAGGGTTAGTAAAATAGTAATAATGTAAATGATTAAACCCGATTAGCTTCTGGCTATGTTGTTCTGAGCGTGCTCACTAACTGGACCTCGTCGGATACAACATTGTTAATTCAAACTATTTGATATTTTAGTCTCATTGGAGGGATTGTAATGAAAGTCAGGAACAATTCACTTTTGAAACAAGTCAATGGAAATATTTTTAAATATCTAAAATTACAACAGTCCGCCCTCACAGAAGCAAACGATGGCAGAACCACTTTGCACGTGTCACATTGATTATTTTAACCTTTATTTATGGGTAATTCCCATTGAGACCGGACACTCTTTTTCATTTCATTTACTTGTTCACGGCTCTCGGCCATAGCACATGGCATGGAGCACAACAATCAAATCATAACAAAACAAAGCAATGGTGCACGGCAAGGGCGAAAACAAAAAGACTACTGAAACATTGGCAGGACATTTTTTAGAAAGGCGCCTGTTTTAGCTTTAACTTTTGGCTTATTTGACCTCAAAAGCAAAACCAGTTTGAACATAGAAGGAAAATTAACATCATCTCCAGGGAGACCTGTTCCCTTGTACACGTTACCATTCACACACACATTCATACACCGATAGCAGCAGGCTAACTATCGACATTCACACGAGGCAAGGTGGATGAAGTGTCTTGCCCAAGGACACAACAACCATGACACAAGTGGCAGGGCGGGGATCGAACCGCCAACCCTTCCATCATTGGCCGACCCGCTCTACCACCTGAGTCGTCCCAATTAAACGCTTTTGGCATCATAACATCTGATCCATTCATTGTATTAAACGTCCATGTAAACAGTAAAGTTGGAATCTGCAAACTGAATTAATTCATTCAGTTTGAAGAAATATTACGCATGTTATTAATCAATCAATCAATCTTATAAACAGTGTGAAATCAACAACACTTGAAGCTGATTATCTTTTATTTTTGTGATGATTAAACAAAAATAAAATATATATATTGCACTTTCCATTGAGTCTGTTTTGTATTATGTATTAAGCATGTGTGTATTGGTTATGCAGAGCAACGCTGCCATACTGAGAAATACAGAGAGAGTTTTGTGGAGCTGATAATAGGCTTAATCAACTTTGTCAATGGCTTGAATGTAACTGGATATTCATGTATTTATTATTATTTTATATCCAACACTCATTTACATGAAAAAGTTATGCACTGTAGCTTTAAGGAAAGTTTTATTATGGTGGTGAAAACTTGTTACAGTATCAAAGACAGAAAGCTCAGTATTCAGTTTTCATACGGCATATTACGTCACATTTAACTAACACAGGATAAGCATGCACACAGGCATAGTGTAGAAAGTGGATCATATCAAGAGCTAGATATTGTTCTCAGGACTCCAAAGCAGAGCTAAAAGGAGAGTGAATATTTGACCTGCATTCATCATGTGACACAAACTTGAATAGAAACAATGCTCCTAATTTGGTGGATGTGTAGCACACAATCTAATTCATTAATTTGTTTAGCTCTTCAAGCTTTAGTTTGCCCTGCACTTTGTTCTAACAGACAATAGGCAAAATGAGTCCAAGCAAGAGAAGAACAACATTCAGTTTGACGGTCCAGGCTGAATTACAGAGGTTGCCTTCACAACATTTTATTCCAGTGGAGGACCCCACCACATTGGGAACTAAGGACCCCACCACATTACTAACTTCACACATGGTCCTCTGGGTACAGCCCGCCAATGTTGGGAGTTGGCCACCTTCTGTGGAAGACACAATAATGTTGAACTGGACATCAGTCTTAATGGATTTCAACAACTGGAAATTACAATATGCAGCATGAGGACTCACTGAAGCAGCGGTCCTCGATTCCCACACATTCCACTGTCTTCTTACAGACGGTATCATGAACGTCTTCATAGGTGTAACACTGAAGAGCTCCACCTGCACCAAGAAAAAACCTTTATCCGTCAAATATTGATGGCAAGCTGAACAATTACATATTTTGACTATGAACCCACAGATATACAGTTTAATCACAATGAAGCATTACCTCAACATCTCACAGACGTTTAATGTGCCCTAAACAGCATTTGGTTTGACTTATAGAGTGAGTAGAGTTACCTGTGCTGGAGAGCATCCAGATGAGAGTGAGAGACAGAATCAGCTTCATCATGATGAGTCAATGAATGCAGATTACAGCTTTTACCGTGGGACAGAGCCTTATATAGAGACGAGGGTTTAAAAAGAGGAAGATACTGTAAACACGTGAGCCAAAAACAAACTGTATAGAGTTCGATGATTTTTATCTGATTTCACTTCCATTATATCATAATGTTGCTCATTTTCTATGCGGTCTTGCCAACCAGCTCATGCATCATTCGCTCTGATGTTTTCTTTTTTTTTTGCGGCATTTTGCAGGACAGAGTTAAGTTAAGTTAATTGTTAAGTTTATTAGTAACTTAACAGCATATTAAGTTACTAATAAAGCATATCCCCTCTCAAGTTCCCACACTCCAGAGGGGGTTCAGAGCGCAGGGTCAGCCATAGTACAGCGCCCCTGGAGCAGTTTGGGGCTAAGTGTCTTGCTCAAGGACGCAATGGTGCACCGTAGATGTAATACCAGCCTCTGCTAGTTTTACAACTAACACCCTCCTGTTCGGTGCCGGGGATCGAACCAGTGACCTCATGGTTACTGGTCAGCCACCTTTCCTCTAGGCCATCCTACCACCCACTAAATTGAGATGGGGTAAAGAGGGGAAGACATGCAGAGAACTGACCTGGGGCGGGATTATTGGAGGGCTTGCAACCCGGGCTGGATTCGAACCCTAGTGTGCTGTGAAGAGGACTGAACCTCTAGGGGGCCGCTCTAACCACTGTGCCACAAGCACCCCCTGCTCTGATGTTTTTACTTAGTTTAGTTTATTTAATTTGTTCATTTGGACTATGTACATAAATAATATTAATCTCACAGAGAAAATATGCTTTGTACCATATTATAGCACTTTGCTCATTTCCATCCGCAGTCCCTGTGCAGGTCAATACAGAATACAATACATACAATACAATACAATATAAAATATACATACATATCACATCACAATATGCCACACATGAAATTACCATTTGCCATTTCAGAATTACACCTATTGGAGAAAAACGAGGACTACTGAAACTAAACTAATGTGAGCAAGTTAGGCTATTTATAATCCATTTCTTGAGTTGGCCTGAAAACAAGTTAAATCTCTGCCAAAACTTTTAGCTCATTTGGAATAATACTCCAATCTTTAGTTGCTCTGTATAAGAAATGAGGACTGACCAAATGTAGAACTTTTTTTAGGGACTGTACACAGAGCCGGCCCGAGGCATAAGCGAACTAAGCGGCCGCTTAGGGCCCCCGACTGCCTGGGGGGCCCCCTCCAAAAAACAAAAATATATATATTTTTTTTTTAGTTTGTGTGTTTGATATTAACATCATATTATGCAAACGTGAGTTATCATAGGCCTACAAAAAAAATAATAAAATGTTTTGGTCTAGATAATTAATAGCCTAAAAATGTAATCAGTTCATCTGGGAGGAAATCCGAAATTATCTGATCATGTCACGTTCACATCCATGCACAGTGTGTATTGAGTTTATTTAAAAACAATTGGAAATGGGGCTGCCCTCAGTTGCCCATGCACTGTGTATAGTCTATAGCCTATTTCAGCCTTGTCTGTGGAAAAAAAGATACAGTAGCTGGACAACAGAGTTCTTCTGCTTAGTTCCTCACACTGCATTTAAATGCATTCATTGGGGCGCTCCAGTGGCGTAGTGGATAGAGCGCGTACCATATTGGCTCCGGCCTTCGTTGCAGTGGTCGCGGGTTCGAATCCGACCCGTGGACCTTTACTGCAGGTCATCCCCTCTCTCTCTCTCTGTCTACCCATTTCAATGCTGTACTATCTAATAAAAAAGCTTGAAAATGCAAAAAAATTATCTTAAATGCATTTATTATATTACAGAGAAATATGTCCCGTAAAAGAAAAAGAGCTCCAAGCCCAACCCAGAGGACCCTCCATAATATTTTATTTTATATTGATATTTTTATGGAAAATCCATGTGTCCTTCTTCAATAGCTTCTAATTCATCTGATCCAGTGTCTCCAAATTATTTCTTCACACAAAATTTCTCAGATTTAGGCTCATAATTTTCCTCTCAAAGTGCACCAGATTCATGCATTTCACTTTAAAAAGGTTTAAAAATCTCCCAGGGGGGCATACCCCCGGACCCCCCTAGGAGGGTCTGAATCACGGCTGTCTAATATTTTCACACAGTGGAGGCACTAGCGGAAAACACTGGGTGTGTCAATGATATTTAACAAAGATCTATAGTTTCAGCAGCGCTAACATTAGAGAGGGGCCCCCTAATCATATTTCGCTTAGGGCCCCCTGAAGGCTTGGGCCGGCTCTGACTGTACACTCCGCCGTAGTGGACCTTCTAGTTCTGCAGTTGGAAAGAAATCAAGGTACAGGAATGGTCTTAAAAGGGTACAAATGCTTTGTCCCCCCCGAGTGGCACCTTAGCAGGGTACAACACTGTACCTTAGACATTGGTATATATTTGTACCTTCTTGTCGGTACCTTTAAAAGAACATTCCTGTACCCCTAGTGACAATATTGTACCCAGTGGAAAGGTAAAGTGAAAATCTGAATTCTGCAAGTTTTCTGCATTTCATATGAAGTAAAGCAGCGATCTTTAGATCAGAATAGACTAACTTATTTCATCTGTTGTCTGATTGGCCATGGTTACAGATGTAATTGTCCAAACAAAGGCAGTGAGGCGATTACTGCTTTATTCCATATGAAATTTGGAGAACTTGCAGATTTCACATTTTCACTGTAACTTTCCGATGGACATTATTGTCACTAGGGGTTCAGGAATGTTCTTCTAAAGGTACCGACAAGAAGGTACAAATACTGTATGTACCAATGTTTAAGGTACAGTGTTGTACCCTGCTAAGGTACCACTGGGGGGACTAAGCATTTATACCCTTTTAGGTACATGTATATCTTAGTGTGTATCCCTGTCCACTATCCATCAGTCACATGTGCTTATAATGTTAAACACAGTAGCCAGACCCACAATAAAACAGATATTTTGCAAAAAAAAAGACAAATGTTTCAGTGATAGTGCCCAAGCAACAAGAAAAATAACTCTAAGTATGCACTCTGTTTAGGATAATTATTTAGTCAACTTTTTATTTAGTACTTTTTATTGAAAAGGGGAAGGAATGGGGCATGCGTGGTCGTTCTCTGCGTGTCATTCCCCTCTCTGCCCCATTTCATCTCCATCTCGTTTCTCCAAACTGTCTGATAAAGCATAACAATGACTTATCTTAAAAAAAGAGGGAAAAAAAGAAGGAAGTTAATATAGGGAAATCATTCTGAGGACTTAACTGCAATGTGTCAAAGTGTGAAACTAACCAAAGGGTTGCAAAACACGTTTATCTGTAGATAATAAGTGTCTGCTCTGTGTCTCTGGTCAAAATTCGCCAACAACCATATGCGTAGATTGTAAGGGAGGGGGGGGGGGGGGTGCTTATGTCCCCAAACATTCTTCTGTGCTTCAGATAAGGTACCTTCTGGTTTGGTTTGTGTAACATGATTGACCAATCAAAAACCCACATGAACCCTCTTTCAACATTGCCATCCTATTCCATTTAGAACTTTATTAACCTTCAGTATTGTGGTCATATTACCAGATCTACAACCTCAATAATAATTTATTTATTATTAGATTTTATAGAGTGATAATTCGACTATTGACTGGTTTATTAATATTGATTTATTTAACTGATCACTAGAGTAATCAACATTAAAGATAACCATTGATAAAACGAGACATTCTTGCTATTTTGTTATCCTAAGTAGAGAACTGGTGCCCCAAGTTTTATCTTTAATACATTATTAAGGTATTATTAATTATCAGTATTCATATTATAATGATATTATATCATATTCATTTTTATTAGCAAAGTTAATCTGAACGACCTGTAACCACTACATCTACTTTTCTATCAAAACTGTCTTTCTATTCAAACGGAAGTGAATATAGGGAAATCATTTACTTATCTGCAATGCGTCTTTTGCTCAAGAACAGCATGACAGTGTGAAACTAACCAAAGGGTTGCAAAACTCTTTTATCTGTAGATAACATGTGTCTGCTCTGTGTCTCTGGTCTAAATCTGGGGGAGGGGAGGGGGGGCACTTGTTGATATATACCGGGCCACGGCTACACAGTTCAAGAAACAGGACAAGGTTAAATCCTGCAAATTTAATATCCATTTCTCTACAGCCACAGTCTGCAGAAATAAATTGGGCTGGCAAAGCTTCGAACACACTAAATTTAGCTTTATTAATTAAACATCATATCCTTGGCAGGTAAAACATTTTTAATAAATGATTTTAATAATAAGATAATCTTCATACATAGAATGCAGCTCAGAGTGCTTTACATGCACAAAATACAGATTATATAGAACAAAGCACATCCGTCACAGGCAAGAAACCATGGAGCAAAAACATGAAAAATCATAGAGGTATGTTCAATGCATAAAACAAATGAGAGATAACAACCATAAAATACAACAAAATAAATGTAGGGTGGAATTAATTAAAAGCAACAGTAATAGAGATGCGTCTGGAACTGCTTCTGTAACTATCAACTATCAACTGACATTGCTGTTTTATATTGATCTCCAAGCGTTCTCCCGTCTGACAAAGGTTTGGCTGCTCACGCAACAGACCTGCACACAGTAACAGAATGTTGCAGTGCTAGTAGGATAGGGGTATGCTTTATAGAATATGTAATGTAGTGCTTTTCGTGAACTTTTTTTTATCCTATGTATTTATATTATTGTATATTGTTATCCTTTTAATGTTTAATCCCATGTCTACATATTATTGTTTAGTACTTTTTATTGTTCTAACCTGCCCAGGGACTAGCCTGGCTCCGCCCGCCCACCTACTTCCGCCCAAATTTAATTTTCCCTTCAGCAGTCAGTCTGGGGATGGGCGTATTAGTGGGATTTTGCTCGAACAAATTTCTGAGTGTCCAATCAGCGAACAGAGGAAGTGGCTGAGAACGATGACGTCGAAGTCGCGCTCCAGTTTCAGTTGAATGCTGCGTTCCTTTTTACTCGGAAATTTCCGAGTTCCCTGTACAACTGGAACGCACAGTCAGAAGCCGACCAAACGTGATGTGATTGGTTGGCTAATCCAGAGTGGCACTGGGCAGATCCAATAGTTTTAAACTTCAACAGACAACCCGCCTCCAAGTGAGTGAACGTTTGCCAATTACAGCAGTTACAGACCTTCTGTACAAATGAAATGAAGTACGATGGTCTGGTAGCACCAGGCTACCCAGGGACTATACAGGTGGGAAAATAGCAGTTTGCTAAAACCTGGTACAATGCATCTCTCCTTGCTCTAAACAAGGCAAATGTTTATTTTGTATATTGTCCCTGTTCAAATAAAGTTAAATGACATTATTTGTAGGGGCAGTTTATTCCAGGCCATCTGTGCATAACAACTACATGCTGCGTCACCATACCTTGCTCAAGAACAGCATGACAGTGTGAAACTAACCAACGAGTTGCAAAACCATTTTAATATGTAGATAACATCAGTGATTCTTGAGAAGCGGGGCAAAGGACCGTCTTCTATTAGTAACTTCTGTTATGTTTAAAAATAAAAATACTTTAAATTGTAGATGTTATGAGGGATTTATAATAGAATTTATGGAGCACAATTATCCCCTTAAATGTAATGTTATCATTATTATGCCAAATATATGACACTTGCTATCTTCTCACTACATCCAAAACAGTGTGTCCTCAGTGAAGGGTTCAATCGTTCATATGCAAAAAAAAAAAAACGATTGAAAATGAACTTTAATCAATCAAAAGAGATTGTTTCTGTTGATTTCTGCAAAACGAAAAATGTGGAAAGGATAAACAAACATCTGTTATTTCAAATATTCAAAATACTGGTATTAATAAAAATGAATTAATCATGGTTAAACTAAATACAATTCAAAAAAGCTCAAGGGGTTCACATACTTTCAAGCCGCACTGTAAGTTACGACTGAGAGGTATAGGCAGTATGGTAAATGGACTTGTCTTATATAGCTTTTTTTTTCTCAGCCCCAAAGCGCTTTACATTTCTTACCACATTCACCTATTCATACACACACTCATACAACGATGACAGTAGCTGCCATGCAAGGCGCTCTCTGAACCAACAGGAGCAATGTGGGGTTCAGTGTCTCTTTGCCCTGGGACACTTGGACATGTGGCGGGGAGACGGGGGATTGAACCACCGACCCTGCAACCCCGTGGATGACCTCCCTTCCCACTTCGCCACTGCCGCCCGGAAGCAAATGTTTTTGTGTTTATCCTGAATAGTATAACTAATGTAATGTAACTTTATTTGAACAGGGACAATGTACTAAAGAAACATTAACCTTGTTTAGCACCAGGTTTTAGCAAACTGTTATTTTCCACCTGTAGTCCCAACTGCTGAAGAGAAACTTTATCTCTACAGCCAGTGTTGTGCCTGAACGTGTTCAATGAACGATCGTTCATGAACTCGTTCATATTGGAGGGGAACGCGAACTGAACGTAAGTTTTTCTGCCTGATGAACGTTATTGCGAACGCGCTCATTCTGGCGTTTGTGAACGGCGCTCTTACAGTCGTTCAATCGTTCATCGAGTGCCAGATTTCCAAAGAAAACCCCCGCTAAAAGACAGCGTAAACAGCCCTTAATATGTAGCTGAAAAACACCCAACCTGGCAACACATGCCACCACAGCGTCGCACCGCCGCTGCGTCATCAGAATGCGAAACACCGCAGCGAAAAAACAAAAACAAATGAATGCAGCAGCGCTTACTCAGACCCATGACTCAGACCATGGACCTAGCCTCAACAGAGCTTACTCAGACCCATGACTCAGACCATGGACCCAGCCTCAGGTTCTACCTCTTCTTCGTATGACTGTTACCTACCTCAGATTGTGTTTGTGTTAATAAGTATGTCAACACATCTTCTGGACTGTGTTGTTAACAGTAGGCCCCACACTGCAGTTTAGAATGGTCTCCTTGAGGGTTTTACTAGTTTAAGTTGTAGGCTCATTTGTTTGTACAGTAGAACCTGCCTGGTATATTGTTCAGTATTGCTTTCTTTGAATGAAATTTCATGTGAATTGTTTCCAGGTTTGGAAAATTATAAAAATGTTAAAACTTTTGCACCTTAACCGTTTTTGTTTGAATAATTCTTCATTAAAACGACCATCAAACAGCAACTTTTTCCTCATGTTTTTGAGAATATACTGTAGGGGGAAAAGTTGCAGCTGGCTTCTAGTGTGGACTGAATGTTATTGAAATAATTTCTGTCTGTGGTTCTATACGGTATGTGGCAATAATTTAGAAAAATAGCAGCCTGCAGCAACATAGTGAAAAAAAAGAACTATGAACTAGTTCATTTTTGAACTGTGAACTTAGTTCAGAATTTTGAATTATGAACTATGAACTGATCTTGTTCATTTTAAAGTGTGTGAACTGAACTTTGAACTAGTTCACGTAGAGAAAGAACTTTCCCAACACTGTCTACAGTCATATCTGCAGTTACCCTTTCGAATGCGGTTGATGACTTTGCTTTGCGAGCAATAAAAGATCTACTTTACTAACTTGAATATTGTGTCAACGGGTATTTAAAGGTGCTCCGAAAAACTTCTTGCTCCCCCAAAAGCGATAGTGTTTTCACCGCGCGAGCTGTTGTTCCTGGGTGAGCGTATACCCATGACAAAGGCATTAGGAAAAACTGTATACAAATAGCATTCTTTGCACTGATGGTCCTGTTTGCTGTAATTATACATACATTGATGTAATGTATGATCAGAGAAGAAATTAAGACTGTTTCAGAAATATTTGAAAGTCCCTCGTAGCACCTTTTAAATGCAAACTCTCACAGTTGAAAAGTCCAGTAAATGCCCCCTCTTCATTTCAGGCCCTTCAGTCTTGCAGGTTTGCCAGTAACTCGGCTATTTCTCCACACATTCGGTTCCTATTTCTTTCTCCGATCCTCCGTAGAGTCCTGATGCTGTTCTCGCGATAGGAGCTGTGAACCGGTATCTCCGCTGCCCTCATGTGAAACTCTATGGACTTGTAGCTCTCCTTTCTAAACGAATGAACGTGTTTGGCGTAGCAGTTGTACACCATCTGTGCCCCTTCTGGATCGAGATCACTTTGTAGCAGCTCATCGAATATCCGGTCGGCTTCTACTTGGTTATCGGACTCTGCGTAGATTTGTGCGAGAGATATTTTCCTTTTTAGCGAAGAATCGGGGTACAGGAGAATCTCTTCCTTGTGCAGACTGATCGCTCTGTCCACCATGCTGTGCTCCAACGGATTGTCCTTGTGGAAAAAGATCCGCTTCTTGTAGCAGATCGCGGCGCACCTCATCAAATAACGCTCGTGCGGATGCCTTTCAAGAACCTCCTCTGCCAAGTCAATAGCCTCGTCCATGGACACGTGGTTTCTGTAAACTCTCAGCAAGGGTTTGAGGCCACTGTAGCTACTGACGGGCTTTCGTAAAACCCTTCTGGCCAACTCACGGGCCTCAGCTTCGATGTTTTTTCCCCCTTTCTTAGCGCACGCCTCGAGGTATAAAGCAGCAAGATAGAAGTTATCCGGATTGTGATCTTTCGCGATTTTCATTTTCTCCAAGACGTCAGCTCCTACTCCTCCTTTCTTGTGGCGTTTAAAGGCATTCGCCAAAGCTAAAGCGTGGCTCGTGTGCCACTCCACCATATCCGGTTGTATCCTTATAGCTCTTTGGAAGTTACCTAGGGCAAGCTGCTTCTTCTCTGCGCTAAATTTCATCAGGGTCCAGGCTTTTTCGGCATAGATTTCGGGATGTAATTCGCCGTCAGATGGAGATGGGTATTCACTGATCAGGGCGTCGACCTTTGAGAGGAAATGTTGACTCCCGGCTCGTTCTCCCATGTGGTGGTGAAGCCAAGCGAGGTTCCCATAGTTCACCACTAACCACGGACCTGGAAGGAATAGAAACAATTAAGAGATTTTAATTCTGACATATCAAAATAATATATACACACACACACACACACACACACAAACACACACACACACTCTCTCTCTCTCACTCACTCACTCACTCACTCACTCACTCACTCACTCACTCACTCACTCACTCACTCACATTCAAATCAGTTCACAAATAATCAGAATTACAAAATATAACCTTAATGCATATAACCCGTTAACCAGCATTGAGATGCCTGAAAAGGAGTAGGGAGAACGTGAAGTTTAAATATATTTTATTCTCCACCCCTTTTTGTTATGTGTACAATCTATAAATAAATAAAGAGACCAGTCTGGATTTTTCTTCAATATTCATCTCTACATTACTTATTGGAAATGCTCTTAATGACAATATTTTTGGTGGGGAATTTGGTAAAAATGTTGTCAGTAGTTTGTAGCATGAAACCAACATTTTTCATTTTATTCAAACATATGCCTATAAATAGTAAAACTAGAAATACTGAACATTTGGAGTGGGCTCTTATTTTTTTCCAGAGCTGTATTTATACAGTTTCATATCTTTATACCTTCATCTGAGACGGTGTTTCTGATCTGGCGAAAGGCCTCCGCAGCCCTGCCAAAGAATCGTCGGGCGTCGTCGGTGAGCCCCAGCCTGTAGTGAATGTACCCCTGGAGGTTGTAGATGTGTCCCAGCCAGCTGTAGCCCTCCTCTGTCCCGATGTCCACCAGCTTGTCCCGCAGACGGAGCAGTTTGGACACGGTGGTTGGGTCCAGGTCCCAGGTGAAGTGGCACTGCAGGGCCGCCAGTCTGGACTCCATTGTAGACACACGAGACACTGGAGCAGCGCTGGTGAAGATCAGAAAAGACTTATGTTAAAGGGAAATTTCGCCGATTTTCAACCTTACCTCATCTACCCACACACACACACACACACACACATACACGCGCGCACACACACACACACACACACACACACACGCGCACACACACACACGCACACGCACACACGCACACACACACACACACACACACACACACACACACACACACACACACACACACACACACAGCAGGATGTCAACATATAAGCATAACACTCTGAGCATCACTGGTGGGGATCAGAAAAGACAAATGTTAAAGGTGCACTATGCAGTTTCAGGTGATAGTGGAGCGGATACGTGCTACAATCCTTCAGTCTGTGATACAAGAGTGACAAGAAAACTGTCTGCAAGGCCTCCAGTTTGAACACTCTGAACATCACTGGAGTAGATCAGAAAATACTTATGTTAAAGGTGCAGTGTGTAATATGACATCATCAAGAAAGTTCTACAAAGTTCTAGAATGCAACGCTCCCTGGGTAACCCCAACCCTTTAGAATAATAACAGAAGCTATACAGTGGCCTTCAAGGACAAGAACAATTCTACATTTTAAACAATGCACCTGATGACATTCCAACTATGACACTTTCAAGATGGCGGCACTAGGCCTTGGTCCAAAATATGCAGAAATATGGACATATATGAGACCCTTTCTAAGGGAAAAAATAATAATTCAAAAAAAATATTTCAGCTATTATGCACTAAATTAAATGTAGTTATGGATATTATAATTACTTTCTACAAAATCTACTAGGAAATAAAACCCAAAATTCTACACACTGCAGGTTTAAAGTGTAACTGCACCCTTTCATTTGTTTTTTTGAGATAGAAGCTGAGTTAAATGACTATGTTGTGAAGGAACACATATATACTGGTGTTAATATTGAAAACAATTGCAATATGTTAAATATCGTCAATTTAAGAAAATGTTTGCATTGTAAATTATTTTAGAACTTTACTAAGATTTGAAAAAAAACTTTTTCCTCCGGGTTCGAAAAATGACATAGGCCTACATTAAGCACATTTTGTAATAAGATTTGGGGCCGGTTTCGCAGACATGGATTAAGCCTAGTTCTGGACTAAATTGTACTTTCAATGGACAATCTCCATTCAAAATTCCATTTAGTCCAGGACTAGGCTTAATCCATGTCTGTGAAACTGGCCCATAAGCACATTTACAGAGAAACCGAAAACAATGATAGGAAGTTACTAGAAACAAATTTAAGTTGTGATAAAATTGTAATGAAAGAATAAAGCAGCTTTGTTTTTGTTCAAGGGAAATTTCGCCGATTTTCAACCTTACCTCATCTACCCACACACACATACACACGCACACACACACACACACACACACACACGCACACACACACACACACACACACACACACACACACACACACGCACACACACACACACACACACACACACGCACACACACACACACACACACACACATGACAACATGTTTACCCGATTCGGAAGAGGGTTACATCACATAAAGCAGGAACAAAATGTGCTAAATATTTGGTTTGGCAATCTCTGTTTATCTCGTGTGGAGATAGAAAAAAGGAATGTTTATGCATAGGAACGGGATCGAGGTAAGAAAGCAATAATAATAAAATATATTTGTTTTATAAAGCCATTCTGCCATCGGTGTATGAGTGTGTGTATGAATGGGTGAATGTGGTAAGATATGTAAAGCGCTTTGGGGCTGTTAAAACAATGGTTTACAAAGCGTTTTGACATAAAAGACATAGGACAAATCAAATAAATACACACTAATTAAAAAACACATTTACAATAAGATAAAGACACATACTCATATACAGTATACACACACTGAACAAGATTAGTAGGTGGTAGGGTAAAAAGACATTGAGCAAGAGAATAAAAAGAGCTCACAAAGTAACGACCAATAAGGGAAAGTAAGAAAGGAGGCATATTTTTAACATAGTCTATAACAGGATTATTTAACATATTGACAAAGGCACTGATTACATATGTGACCCTTAGAATCAAAACAAATCAAATCACTTTTATTTGTATAGCCCAATATCACAAATAGACATTTGCCTCAGTGGGCTTTACATTCCATACAGTATGACACCCCCTGCCCTTAGACCCTTAGACAAATCTCCCAGTAAAAACCCTTAACCGGGATTACATTTTTTTTAGAAATCTCAGGGAGAGTTGTGTGTGTGTGTGTGTGTCTGTATGGTGTGTGTGTGTGTGTGTGTGTGTGTGTGTGTGTGTGTGTGTGTGTGTCTCTCTCTCTGGAATGTGTGTGTGTGTGGCTGTGGTGTGTGTGTGTGTGTGTGTGTGTGTGTGTGTGTGTCTCCGTTTGTCTGACAGAAAAAAACATAAAGTAAAGAAAAATAGAAACTCACCTCATTTTCCAGCCTTTACCGGCAATTTTTCTTAATATAAGTGTCCGGATTTTTCCCTTTTTCAGTACGCCGTGTACACACAATGTACACTGTTGCTGCTTTGGGTGTGTCTCCATAAAATCACTAATGTTCAACATGTGGCGTTGTAAATGGGTGAGCACTGGATTTTGGACTTTGGTGTCCGTTTGTAGGCATTTTTTTCCCCTCCCGACTCCTACCCTAGAAGCTGCTCTTACCCTGCAATATTTTTGAGTGACATTTTTAGAGTTACAGATTACACAAATGCCCTGCGCTCCAAATCACATACTTTTTCTTTTTACTACACTACATACTAAAGTACAGAAGAGTTTTAGTCTTTTTTACTACACTACATACTAAAGTAGAGAAGAGGTTTAGGGCCACAGACAGGAGAGAGAAAAAAAATCAGATAAGGAAGATTTTTTTTTTCATTATGTTGAGAAATGTCAAGAATAAAGACGAATTCTCCAAAATGCTATTGGAGTTAATGGGGCATTGATGTGTTTTCAGCACACTACAATTAACGTGCATGTATTGGGACATCCTAAATCTTTTTCTGGCCTAGTAAATAGTAGGGAAATATGGGTATTGGAACGCAGGGTTAGTTTTTATGCTCCACATATCTGGAACAAACTCCCAGAAAACTTGAGGTCTGCTGCAACTCCCAGCTACTTTAAATCAAATCTGAAAGCAAGGCAAGTTTATTTCTATAGCACAATTCAGACACAAGGCCATTCAAAGTGTGCTATCGGTGTATGAGTGTGTGTGTTAATGGTAACGTGGGAATGGGAACAGGTCTCCCTTGCAAAAGAGTCTCCGGTCTCAATGAGATTTACCTGTAGAAATGAAGGTCGAAAAAAGAGAAAAAAAAAACACTTATTACTCGAATAGATTTACAAGATGTGTATTTTAAAGTAATTTTTTTTTTCATGTATAAAAACTTAGAAAAAAATCCCGATTGAGTTTGTGGTAATTCATGCATGACGGTGCTCTAACCCCTTAAAGGAAAACCCTGAACAACTATTTACAGAACATAAAGGGCCGGTTTCGCAGACATAGATTAAGCCTAGTTCTGGACTAAATTTTACTTTCAATGGACAATCTCCATTCAAAACTCCATTTAGTCCAGGACTAGGCTTAATCCATGTCTGTGAAACTGGCCCATATAGTCCCTAAAAGTTTCAAAATGTAATCTAATGTATTTTTTGAATTTTTGAATATCCCCCTCCCCCCCCCCCCCCCCCCCCCCCGACCATTTACACTTCTGGGTCTAGAATTTACCAAATTCAACAATATGCGAACATGGCATTTATCTGAAACCATTTCCTTTCATATATAATAGTAAAACATACAGCTCTGTCTGGATTTTTCTTTATCTTATCTTAAATCTTCATCTCTACATTACTTAATGGAAATGCTCTGAATGACAAAATCTTTTTGGGGGAATTTGGTAGAACAATTGTCAGTAGTTTATATTATAAAACCAAAATGTTCATTCTACTCAAACATATGCCTTTAAATAGTAAAACGAGAGACACCGTCAAGACATTTGGAGTAGTCTCTTATTTTTTTTCCAGAGCTGTATTTCTGTTTTGTAACGTTACTCCGGTCCTGTAGGTGGCGGTATGCAGCCTTTATACTAGTGACGTAATCCACCAATAATAAACTCATCGAAGAAGACGCGGCTTGATGACATGTTTGCTATGCGACAGTTTGGGACCACCTCCATGTAGCAGCTGCTGCTGTTACAAGCGACTTCTGCAAGATTTAAACCCTTTGAAACGAGATTAAAGCGACAATTCCAGGTTTTATTTGGACTGTGGATAGCTCCGTTACTATCTGCACAGAATAGTTAGACGACTGGGCGTTTGCAGGGAGTTTAAAGTGCCTAGTTAGTTAGCCGGTGTTAGCTCAACTTAAAGCCCCCCTATAGCTTTAACTTTATTACCTTAGCTGTGTTATTGTCTGTCGGTTAAATATGACCATGTGACGTAATAAAGAGTGTTTTAGTGGTGCAGGTTAGGAGGCAGGTAGCTATGGATACCTGGACCCCCAACCCGCGAGCAAAGCCTTTTATCCCTAGGCAACAGAGGAGCCTTTACCTCACCTGGAAATACAAGCTGACCAACAAGAGGACGTTACGCCGCTTCTGCCAGGTAAGGCCTACAGACACAGAGACAGACACACACACACACACACACACACACACACACACACACACACACACACACACACACACACACACACACACACACACACACACAGAGACAGACAGACACATACATAGATACACTCACTCACACACACTCACCTCACACACACACACACACACACACACACACACACACACACACACACACACACACACACACACACACACACACACACACTTATATATTATATACTAATCTTGATGTATTTTATGTCCCTGTAAAGCACTTTGAATGGCATGGAAATAAACTTGCCCTGCCTTGTCTTGCCTTGCCTATACTACAGTCTATGGTAGAAAACATGCCTCCAGGCTAAAGCCTTTTGTAATTGGTTTTAAAGACAGGGCGAGGCACTGGCAGGTTTGTTTATATATAGCAGAGTTCGTACCCAAGGGCAATGCAAAGTGATTTAAAGGTGGAGGCAGTGATTCTGGAGAATGCATGTTGTCAAAATCACTTTTTGTAAAAAAAAAAAAAAAAAAAAAAGTCAGTGAATATCTCTTCATGATCCACCACCTGTATGTACTGTGTGTGTTGGAAAAAGAAAATCCAGTGTTAATACACAGCCTAGGCTCTGTAAACTCCAAGGCCTATGTAAACAAAGATTACCTAAAATGTCTAGACTATGCAGTGATTTATAGGCTAGTGGTAACACTATCTTGAAGTCACTTCCATAGGGAATGGGAAGGGATTGAAGGGCAAAGCAGAGTTATTTATTTTTTTTTAAATACTTTGTTTTGATCTTTTTTAGAGAGATAACCTACACACGCACAACTGAAAAAAAAATAACACAAAAACAAAATAAAATAAACAACTCTACTTTACAGGTTTCAAAGGACTTCCAATTAATCCTACAGTATTTTTTTTACTTTTACAACATCCTACTTTTTTTCATTGTTGTTGTGCAAACAATCCAACAAATCATAATACAAAAATAAAATATAAATAAATAAACTAATTATTATTAATAATAATAATAATAATATTAATAATAATAATAATAATATGCCCATTACACTTGACACTTGAATTAATTGAAAATTAATCAAATTAATTGGTGTATTTGTCCCCCCAGGCCGGCGCTGTGTTGTTTCTGCTGATCACCGTCATCGTGAACATCAAACTGATCCTGGACACGAGGAGAGTCGCTAGTGAAGAGGCTGCGTCGCAGGAATACGGTGAGAAACTGCTCCGGGATCTGTCTTTATGACTGTGTTGTAAAAGCCCTACTAACGTCCTCCCTCCTACATGCTCAACATGTCTATACTACATACTAAAAGCCCTACTAACGTCCTCCCTCCTACATACTCAACATGTCTATACTACATACTAAAAGCCCTACTAACGTCCTCCCTCCTACATACTCAACATGTATATACTATATACTAAAAGCCCTACTAACGTCCTCCCTCCTACATACTCAACATGTATATACTACATACATACTAAAAGCCCTACAAACATCCTCCCTCCTACATACTCAACATGTACCTACTGTTACAGTAGGTACATGTTGAGTATGTAGGAGGGAGGACGTTAGTAGGACTTTTAGTATGTAGTAGGTAATACCTACTACATACTAAAAGTCCTACCAACGTCCTCCCTCTTACATACTCAACATGTACATACTAAAAGCCCCACTAACGTCCTCCCTCCTACATACTCAACATGTCTACTTAACCATCCATTGTGTATGTGAGGTCAGTCGGACCATTTACACTGAAGTACACAGAAGCAATAAAGAATAAAAAAAAGAAACTGCTCTACAATCTGTCTTTTGCGTCTACGGTGCCCACCATCTCTACCATTGTGTCCTTGAGCAAGACACTTAACCCCAAAACTGCTCCAGGGGCGCTGTACTATAGCTGACCCTGCGCTCTGACCCCCTCTGGAGTGTGGGAACTTGAGAGGGGAGATGAGAAAAGACTCATTTCAATGTAACCAACCGTTGACTGATAAAGTAATTAACTTAACTTAAAGGCCTACTTTCCCTGTGGGAATATGAAGGTGTATTGAACTATGAGATCCTATATTAGTATAAATGTGCAAATATTTTAGAAATCGGTTCTTCCTAGCCTGAGAAAAGGCAGAAAGAGTGTTTTATGGTCTCACTGTCTAACCCTACATTTTGCACAGTTGTGACATCACAGTGACATCACAACCTGTGCCTTTAACAAGACTTTTAACACTTTACAATGAACTTATATTATCTCAGCATGACTTTAAGATTGCGTGTCTCATCTTGTTCTCAGGCTTTTTGTCTTTAGAGATGAGCACATATGGACACACACACACTCACTCACTCACTCACTCACTCACTCACTCACTCACTCTCACACTCACTCTCACACTCACACACACATAATAAAAGAAGTTATGTCATGTTGTTGTCATGCTGTCTGTCTTTAGAGGACGTTGTTCCCAACATGGAGACGAAACGCAAACCTGCGACGGGGCGGAAGGTCCTGGACATCGAGGTTTATTCCAGTCGCTCAAAGGTTTACGTAGCTGTGGACGGCACCACTGTAAGTCCCTCTCATCACCTCATACCTTTTATAATCAGCATATGTTACTAATCTAATGTAGTAAAGCATAGTTTAAAGGTACACTGTGTAACTTTGGGTGTCCCTGGAACACTGTTTGAAGTTAGAAAGCTTCCTGAAAAAGTTACTGTTTTACTGTTGTTGTTGTTGTTGTTGTTGTTTACGTAGCGGAGGATGGAACTACTCTAAGTCCCTGTGATTGGCTTATCCCTTTTATTACAGCATATGTAACTAATCCATGTAGGAAAGCATAGTTTAAAGGTGCACTGTGTAACTTTTTAACGTTAGAAAACTTCCTGAAAAGTTACTGTTTCACTATTGTTGTTTATGTAGCTGTGGACGGCACCACTGTAAATCCCTCTGATTACCTCATACCTTAATAAACAGCATATGTAACTAATCCATGTAGTAAAGCATAGTTTAAAGGCACACTGTGTAACTTTTTATTTAATTTTAGTTTTTTTAGTTTAGTTTTATTTCTTTGTGCAAATTAACAAGATTAAAATATTAAAAAAAAATATGCACATAGACATTCATTAATGCACTAGTGGGACACAAGAATCCCCAAAGGGCCTATAAAGGATGTCCCCCTTACATTAAGATACAATAAGGTAAATAGATAAAGGTTTAATTTAATTTAACCTTAATTTATACTGTAGAGATCAGTTGAGGGGTGACCCTCATTTACAATGATGTCGAGTCAAACAAATGCAAAGCAAAAAACAACAGCAGAAACACAATATACAACGCAAATACATCAAATACACAACAAGCTATAGCAGCAGGGCCCACAGTTTGGTTTACAAACATATTCTAGTCTAACATTTGGTTCCAGGTTCCTCAAAGTAATTCTGCTTTGATTTATGACGATAGAGTTATTCAATACTAAAGTACATGCAGGCTTATCCAATGTAAACAAACCCCACTCCCCTGAAACTGTGCACTCCACCTTTAATAACGTATAATATTTTCTGATCTGGTGCAGGTGCTGGAGGATGATATGCGAGAACAGGGCAGAGGAATCCATGTGATAGTTCTCAACCAGGCAACGGTAAGAACTGACTGTTTACCATTAATAACATTCACTGCTGCAGCTCGCCATAGTTTCATATTTAAAGGTGCAGTCAGTGATTCTGGAGAACGCTTGTTGTCAAAATCAGTGAATATCTCCTCATGATCCGCTACCTGTCTGTTGGTGAAAAGTTGGTGTTCACACACAGCCTAGGCTCTGTAAACTGGTATATAGACAAAAGGGGCCAGCTATAGCTAGCAACATGCCCTTTTACAGAGCATGGGCCATGTATTAACACTGGATTTTTTTAGCAATTTTGGTAACATCTGACTGTGTGTCTCTCTCTCTCTCTCTCTCTCTCTCTCTCTCTCTCTCTCTCTCTCTCTCTCTCTCTCAGGGTCATGTGATGGCTAAGAGGATATTCGACACCTATTCACCCCATGAGGACGACGCCATGATTTTGTTTCTGAACATGGTGACGCGCGGCCGAGTTCTCATCTTTACTATAAAGGTCTGACACATTAATATTCATTTCCATCATTTAGAACATGCCGTAGAGTTTGGGGTGGAGGCTGGGGCTAACAGGGGTCACTAAAACCAGCTCAGTTCTGAATTTAAATTTTTTAAGATTTTTTTGGGAAGTCATTATGCTTTATTAGACAGTTTTGGAGAGACAGAGGTGAAATGGGTCAGAGAGGGGAATGACATGCAGAGAACGACCCGGGCTGGATTCTAACCCGGGTCTGCTGTGAAGAGGACTGAGACTCTAAGGGGGGGGGGGAGTGTGGGGGTTCCATGGTCTCACTATTATGGAAATTGGTTCAAATAAAATGGAAAAGTTTAAAAAATGTATTGGTAAAATGAGTGTGAACCCTGTATTAATATTCATATCCATGTAGACACGTTATTCAAAGGGAAACGTTTGTATTTTCTGTTTATTGTGCAGGAAGAGGGAACATTCAGTGTGTGTGTGTGTGTGTGTGTGTGTGTGTGTGTGTGTGTGTGTGTGTTGACAGGAAACCTACACCCATATAGACAGTTGATTTAATAGGAAAAGTCTTAATTTGTGTTGTTGTTATGCAGGATGGGGCATCACACACACACACACACTCGCACACTCTCTCAGACACTCATTCACAAACTAAATATTCATATCCATCATGTAGACACTTGACTGAGGGAAATGTTTGTATTTGTGTTTATTGTTTAGGGTGGGGGAACATTCAGTGTGTGTGTGTGTGTGTGTGTGTGTGTGTGTGTGTGTGTGTGTGTGTGTGTATTTTAAGGAAACCTACACACATATAGACAGTTGATTTAATAGTAAAAGTCTATTTTCTGTTGCTATGCAGGACGAGGGCACATTCCACATGAGAGAACCTGCTAAGGCTCTGTTGAAGACTCTGGGCAGTCTGGTGTCTGTCAACCTCAGCTGGAGAGACATGTGGACTCTGGTGGTGAAGAAAGGAGGTACAGGACGCACAAATGTTCGCACGCACACACACAAAACACACACACACACACAAAACACACACACACACACACTCACAATCAGTCAGTCAGTCGCTCACACAAAACACACACACACACTCACAATCAGTCAGTCAGTCAGTCGCTCACACACACCACACGCGCATGCACAGTCAGTCATTCAGTCAGAAACACACATACAACACTCACACACTCACTCACTCTACATGGACATATGCTTTTCATAAAACCTTACTGGTTATTTTTTTCAGTTTTCATAGTAATGTGATTTCAATCTGCACTGTACAGGTTTGCTGAAGGTTAGAATGACAATGAAGTTCTTGGTTAATTTAATTTATGAGAATGTGTCTGTCTGTCTGTGTGTCTGTCCGTCTGTCTGTCTGTCTGTCTGTCTGTCTGTCTGTGTGTCTGTCTGTGTCTGTCTGTCTGTGTCCATCCGTCCAGGTCAGGTGTGTGGAGAGAAACACTCCAAGTCTCCGGCTCTGTCTACGTGGGGAGATCCTGTTCTGCTGAAGACTGAGGTTCAGCTCACGGCCTCTGAGGGTAAGAAACTGTGCTGGTGTGTCTGGAAAAGAACAAAGCCCCTACAGTCACATGGGCAACACAAATAAACTTTCTAGTGCACACTAGATAGTATCTGGTGCACACTAGAAAGGTTTTTTTATTTGATTTTTTGGCCAGGTTTTCCAGCTCGAAAAGTCCTGAATATTTTCCCATAAAAATCATTTAAAAAAAGAAATTGCCAACGTTATATAGAAGCACATTTTTCCAAACTATGTGATGTAGTATAACAGGAGACTTGTTAAGTGTTTTGCTCTTAACTTGACCCTTGTTTTTTTAACCAGACATCTTGTTGAATATTGCTGTTTTTTCTAGATGTGTTTTCTTTGTTTTTACTATTTCTTAAACCTGCAGTGTGTAGAATTGTGGGTTTTATTTCCTAGCAGATTTTGTAGAAATTATTATAATATCCATAAGTACGTTTAATTTAGTGCATAATAGCTGAAAAAAATGTTTTTAATTATTATTTTTTCCCTTAGAAAGGGTCTCATATATCTCCATATTTCTCCATACCTTGGACCAAGGCCAGTCGCCGCCATTTTGGAAGTGTCATAGTTGGAATGTCATCAGGTGCATTGTGGTCCTTGAAGGCCACTGTAGCTTCTGTTATTATTCAAAAGGGTTGGGGTTACCCAGGGAGCGTTGCATTCTAGGACTTTCTAAAACTTTCAAGAACTTACTTGATGATGTCATATTACACACTGCACCTTTAAATGCACTTTTGAATGTCTAATCTTGATGTATTTCATGCCCCTGTCCCGTAGAGGCAGAGTGCCAGTGGCCAGAGAATGACCTGAACAGACGGAGGAAAGTCTTCTGCAGTAAAGTGGAAGGATACGGAAGCATCTGCAGCTGTAAAGACCCCGCACCCATAGAGTTCAGCCCTGAGCCAGTAAGACACTATGTTATCTGTCTATCTATCTATCTATCTATCTATCTATCTATCTATCTATCTATCTATCTATCTATCTATCTATCTATCTATCTATCTATCTATCTATCTATCTATCTGTCTGTCTGTCTGTCTGTCTGTCTGTCTGTCTGTAAGACACTATGTTATCTGTCTGTCTGTCTATCTGTCTGTCTATCTATCTATCTATCTATCTATCTATCTATCTATCTATCTATCTATCTATCTATCTATCTATCTATCTATCTATCTGTCTATCTATCTGTCTATCTGTCTGTCTGTCTGTCTGTCTGTCTGTCTGTCTGTCTGTCTGAAAGATAGATTTTTGAACACAACTAGATCATGTTGAGAAGTTAGTTTCTCTCTGCACTTTCCAAATAATTTCTGTTAAAGGTGCTCTGAGGAACTTTCAGTGTGTGTTAATTCTAGCGCCCCCTTTGGACAAAACCGGTAGTGTTTTTACTACGCCAGCTGTTGTTCCTGGGTGAGCGTATACCCATGACAAAGGCATCAAGAAAAACTATATAAAAATAGCATTATTTGCACTGATGGTCTCGTTTGCTGTCACATGTAATTTATGATCATCAGAGGAAAAATGAGACTGTTTCAGAAATATTTAAAAAAGTTCCTCGTAGCACCTTTGAAAATGTGCGTTCTAATTAAAACGCTTGAGCAAAGTGTCCACACTGTCAAATTGATAAACTTTTTTTTTTGTGTGATTCTCCAGCTGCCCAACAACAACGTCTTCAATGTCCCAGTGGCCGTTATCGCAGGAAACAGACCCAACTATCTCTACAGGTGAGATCTGAAAAATTAAAGACATAAAACACACACATACACACACACACATACACACGCACACACTGACTCACTCACTCACTCACTCACTCACTCACTCACTCACTCACTCACTCACTCACTCACTCACTCACTCACTCACTCACTCACTCACTCACTCACCCACCCCACACACACGTTAAGGTTTTCTTTTGATTTTGTATTTAATATAGTGGCAACGAGAAGTCTGAATTTGCTTGCTTCAGAAAGTCAAGATTTGAGGGATCATATAATCATACAGAGATGCAAAACCAAAATTTAATCGCCCTAATTTTCCTCTAATGCTAAAAAGTAAGTTTAACAAGGAACTTTTAAATATTTCTGGAACAGTCTCAATTTCCTCTGATGATCATAAATGACATGTAACAGCAAACAAGACCATCAGTGCAAAGAATGCTATTTTTATATATATATTTTTTCTTAATGCCTGTGTCATGAGTGCCATGAGTATGCTCACTCAGGAACAACAGCAGGCGTGGTTAAAACACTACCACCTCTGTCCAAAGGGGGGCGCTAGAATGAACACAAACTGGAAGTTCCTCGGAGCTCCTTTAACTAACGCTTATTGTCTGTTTTCAGGATGCTTCGGTCGCTCCTCTCAGCTCATGGAGTCAACCCTCAAACCATCACTGTCTTCATCGATGGATATTATGAGGTAACAAGGTCTATTTGTTAATTGTTCTATTCAAATCATATCTATCCTGTGTTTGTCTCGGTCAGTACACTACTTAAAGGCAAGGCGAGGGAAGTTTAGTAATATAGAAACAGTCAGACTAAAACAAAGGAGTTGAAAGGGGCATGAAAATAAAGGGGGGTCTTACATTTATTACACATATTAGTCAAATTTTACCAATGGGTATCAATAAAGTTTATCTTATTGATCAAAATGTGTCAATGATGGAAATATTTGGTCAAAGCGATCTCTGCTCAAACGTGTGTGTGTGTGTGTATGTGTGTGTGTGTGTGTGTGTGTGTGTGTGTGTGTGTGTGTGTGTGTGTGTGTGTGTGTGTGTGTGTGTGTGTCAGGAACCTATGGACGTTGTAGAACTGTTTGGACTGAAGGGAGTTCAACACACACCAATCAGCATCAAGAACGCCAGAGTGTCACAGGTAAAAAAAATAAAAATCATATTAATAAATACTCTGAAATATCTCAGAAATATTTATTTTGATGTATTTTTTTTAATGATTCGTCTATGTCCACTGTCATATAAACAGCTCTACATGTGGTCGTTATAGTAGCTGACACCTCGTAGGGCTGCAACTAACGAATATTTTCATAATCGATTAATCTGTCGATTTATTTTCTCTATTAATCGATCAGTGTTTTGGTCTGTAAAATGTCAGAAAATGGTGAAAAATGTTGATCAATTTTCCAAAGCCCATGTTGACGTCCTCAAATGTATTGTTCTGTCCAAAAACACACAGATATTTCAGTTTACTGTCATAATAGGATTAAAGAAACCAGAAAATATTCACATTTGAGAAGCTGAAATCAGAGAATTTGGACAATTTTTATTACAAACTTACTCTAAACGATTAATCGATTATCAAAATAGTTGGCGATTATTTTAGTAATCGATTAATAATCGACTCTTCGATTAATCGTTGCAGCTCTAGACACCTGCAGCATTATGACTTTTTTTAAGTCTAAAATGTGTAAAAATCAACTTAATTTCTGTCTCGTCTCCCAGCACTACAAGGCCAGTCTGACTGCCACCTTCAACCTCCATCCAGTGAGTCCTACAGTATTTCTTTATCAATACATAATTAAAAAAATAATATTTATGTTAATGAATAATACATTATGAGATGTTTATGTGGTTGAAATTATTAGTGTCACTTAGTTTGTGAGTTGCATTCACGGATCACGTTTTATTGTGCATCAGGATGTGAACTTTGCCATCGTGTTAGAAGAAGACCTGGATATCTCCATCGATTTCTTCAGGTACGTCCTCCAGTCTGGATCAACTGTACTTTAAAGGTGCAGTGTGTAATATGACATCATCAAGAAAGTTCTAGAATGCAACGCTCCCTGGGTAACCCCAACCCTTTTGAATAATAACAAAAGCTACAGTGGCCTTCAAGGACAAGAACAATTCTAAATTCCAAACAATGCACCTGATGACATTCCAAAAACATGGATGCCTCCATAAGACTTGCCCGCTCAATGGACACAATGTAATATTCATATTTGTAATTCTCTCGCTCAGGAGGATAATTCAGATTATTGTCAGCGGTGATTTTACACCAATGAGGACATACTGTATGTATAAATGAGGATATTGATTTTAGCTAATACATTACTTAAAATGTTACACAGTGTCCCTTTAATCACAAAACTTATTTGTTTTATATTTTAGATTAAACAACCTACTGTTTTTTTCTATTTCATCTCATGAAGCCTATTTTATTCATGTAGTCTGCTTTCATTTTCTATATATCTTTATTTTTTCTCTTCTATGTATTATTTCTAATGATTGTTTTTGCGTGTATGAATATATCGGGGTGTGTCGTGGCAGGGGAGGGGGGTTGTTTTAAGCACTTTGTGTTACATTTAATTGTATGAAAAGTGCTCTATAAATAAAGTTTAATTGATTGATCGATACTGAAGATAGTGGTCCATAAAGCCTTGCATAACCACCACTAGATGGCAGTATATCCCTAGTGATAAAGCAGCGGACATTCAGCTCTTTGAGAAGCTCAAGCATTCCTTTGTTAGACTTGGATTGGAACATTTTTATTTTTTTTTTTTTTTTTAAGATAAGCATTTTTTCTTTAAAAGACAGTTGGTAGAGACAGAGATGAAATGTGTCAGAGAGGGGAATGACATGCAGAGAACGACCCGGGCTGGATTCTAACACCACGAGTGCCCCCCCCCCCCTGTTTTGAAAAGGGAACTTTAAAGTGCCCTTCCTGATTTCTACAGTGTTTGCAATTTTTTTTTAACACTTTATTTTTATTTTTATTTAAGAACAAAAACACAAGTGAACTCACTCACTCACTCACTCACTCACTCACTCACTCACTCACTCACTCACTACTTAACCCATTGATGACTGCTGCTGTGCGATGCCACATTGGCTCTCCTGCCTGATGCTGCGTCGCGCAGCATAATTACTTTATCTAATTTTCATGGCATTCCCAGCATAGAATGCACTGTCATTGGTTCAAATACACATGAGGTGGGTTTTGTTGATTTTTTTAAGACCACGTGACCACCCAAAAGTTGTGTGGTTTGCCAAAAATCATGTCAATCAAAAAAAAAAAAAATAAAAAAATAAAACAAAATAATTAAAAAAATACGCCAGCTATGTCGGCGACAGAACAGTTAGTGGCATTTGGTGCGTAGAATCAAGGTCTACTATAGACTACTGACGGAAATCACACAACACATTGCATCTATTTATTAACAATATTTAATAATTTTCTAATTCATCTCATTTTGACGATTTTTAGAAATATTTGTTGGTTTGTAAGCGCTAAGGGAGCATGTTTAAATAAAACCTGTGAACCTTAACTTTTAAATGTATTTTATTTCATGTTTCTATGTGCTACACAAGCTTAGATATTAAGGTTTTGGTAGACTTGACAATTCCTACTATTTTTTCAGAAAACCCTCAGGCATTAAGGACATGCATCCTAGATTGCCATAGTCATCAATGGGTTAAAAGGTTTCTAATACATTGTTTAAATTAAGGTAAATGTCAAGCTAAAAACGTCAAAAAGGTGTCATCAAGGTCATTTCAGAGCTGCTATATGGTCGAGGAAAGGCTGACATATCTGTTTACATTGTCTTACTTTCCCTGAGATCTCATAGCAGATTTTCTCCATATATATATTTTTTTTAACCTTAATTTCTACAGGTAAATCCCATTGAGACCGAAGACTCTTTTGCAAGGGAGACCTGTTTTCCTTTCCCACGTTACCATTCACACACACATTCATACACCGATAGCAGGCTAACTATTCACACGAGGCAAGGTGGGTGAAGTGTCTTGCCCAAGGAAAGGACACAACAACTATGACACAAGTGGCAGGGCGGGGGATCGAACCTCCAACCCTTTGATCATCGGCCGACCCGCTCTGCCACTTGAGCCACAGTCGCCCCTCATATAGAGTGCCAGTCCTGTGTTTGCGGGTGTTTGCTGTTAGTTTTTAATATGTTCATGTTGTTATTACTCATGCTGCTTCTCTGTTTGTTTTCTCCTTTAGTTTTCTGAGTCAGACAATCCACCTGTTGGATGAGGATGACAGCCTGTACTGTATCTCAGCCTGGAACGATCAGGTGTGTGTGCGTGTGTGTGTGTGTGTGTGTGTGTGTGTGTGTGCGTTTGCGTGTGTGCGTGTGTGTGTGTGTGTGTGTGTGTGTGTGTGTGTGTGTGTGCGCGTTTGCGTGTGTGCGTGTGTGTGTGTGTGTGTGTGTGTGTGTGTGTGTGTGTGTGTGTGTGCTCACCTGAACATAACGTACCTGTCCTTTAATCCTTTGTTGGCAGAATCTGATACTGATTTTAAGATTGGCTCTTTCCTGCTAACTCAAAATGACTTCATTGTGATGGTATTGGGCTGACTCTTCTCAGTATGGTCTGACCCATGTTATACACGTTTGATGACCGTCTTTGCATAGATAGACTGAGGGACTAATATGTTTTTAAGCACCAAAAAATTGACCAATCGACGTAAAGCATTGACTGACTACAGAGGCACCACACACATATAGACTTTTCCCACAAACTATAACTATAACAGCAGCATAGGTAGACTTATTTTTAGACATAAAATATTGCATCACAATCACTCACGATCGAGTCATTTGGTGTGAAAATTAGATGATTTTAAATTAGTGGCAAATCATGCAGTATCCTCCTTCCTACATCTGTCTATCTTTATCCCTCCACTGCACACTCAGTCTCTACTATCCATGCTAAAAGGAAGCAGGATTATAACCTCGTTTAGCACATTATTTTTAAATATTTTATATTATTTATTCTTTTTTTTTTCTCCCCCATCTAATTTTGACGATTTTTAGAAAAATGTGTTGGTTTGTAAGCGCTAAGGGAGCATGTTTAAATAAAACCTGTGAACCTTAACTTTTAAATGTATTTGATTCCATGTTTCTATGTGCTACACAGGCTTAGATATTAAGGTTTTGGTAGACTTGACAATTCGTAAAAAAATTTCAGAAAACCCTCAGGCATTAAGGACATGCATCCTAGATTGCCATAGTCATCAATGGGTTAAGTATCAATAAAGTAGGAATACTTGAAGTTGGATGTGTGATTGTGATTGACAGCTGTTGGTGTTGTCACCAGGGTTACGAGCACACAGCAGAGGACCCCGCCCTGCTGTACAGAGTGGAGAGTATGCCCGGGCTGGGCTGGGTGCTCAAGAGGAGTCTCTACAAGGACGAGCTGGAGCCCAAGTGGCCCACACCAGAGAAGGTGAAGGGTCCACATTTTTTCTTAAAGTTGCTTCGAGGAACGTTCAGTTTGTGTTAATTCAAGCGCCCCCTTTGGACAAAAGTGGTAGTGTTTTTACTATGCCAGCTGTTGTTCCTGGGTGAGTGCACCCTTTGCACTGATGGTCTTGTTTGCTCTTACATGTAATTTATGATCATCAGAGGAAAAATGAGACTGTTCCTCGTAGCACCTTTTAAATTTGTACATCTTTTGATATTAGAAACAAGTTGTAGGGGGAACAGCTGTAAGCCGGGGGGAAAAAAAAAGTGACATATTTCACTTTCTGTAATCAATTTAGAATATATGAAAGTTTCACTTTTTGAATGGACTTGTCTCAATATATTCAAATTTTTCGTGATGCACCTGTAAACCCAATTTGTCTGTCTTTCTGTCTGTCTCTCCCTGTCTCTCTCCCTGTCTCTCTCCCTCTCTCTCCCTGTCTCTCTCCCTCTCCCTCCCTCCCTCCCTCCCTCCCTCACTCCCTCCCTCCCTCCCTCCCTCCCTCCCTCCCTCCCTCCAGCTGTGGGATTGGGACATGTGGATGAGGATGCCTGAGCAGAGGAAAGGCAGAGAGTGCATCATCCCAGACGTCTCTCGCTCCTATCACTTTGGAATCATCGGCCTCAATATGAACGGATACTTCCACGTAAGATCTTAGCAAACAAAACGTGCTTTCTATTTATTAATCTCTTAATAAGAATCAATAAGAAAAGTTTAACCTGTCACCCAGGATCGTGGCATAATTCAGCACCAAAAACTAATCATTTCTAAATATATATTGTTCTTCTTTACTACTGTGTATTTTTTCACATTTTTATTTTAAGACAAAAAGTTAAAATGTTTTGAAAATTGTCGGAAGATTTGATGAGGTCATACATGTCAAGCAATCTTCACCTGTGGGCTTTCAAAATTAACACTTTTTCCTCCACAACAAAAAACACATTTTGGCATTTTATTCTAGCAAATTTATTCTCTCTCTCTCTCTCGCTCTCTCTCTCTCTCTCTCTCTGTCCCTTTTGTCTTTTTGTCCTTGTCTTCCTCCCTTCTTTTTGTCCTCTTTTCTCTGTTCTTTTTTTTCTTTTTCCTCTTTTGTCATCTACTCTCCTATTCCTCTCTCTCTCTCTCTGTCTTCCATCCTCCCCCTCTCCCTCTCTCTCTCCAGTTTATCTTAGATTTAAGACTTTAAGGTCAAAAATAGATTTTTTTCTCAGAAAATATCAACATTTTTTCACAGAAAATAATTTAATGTGAACATTATGTTTTTGTCAAAAAGTAAGACCCCTGTTCCCTGTCTTTTTTTAGCCGTAATGCTTTTTTCCTCTCCCTGTCTTTTCTGTCCCATAGGAGGTTTATTTCAAGAAACACAAGTTCAACACGGTTCCCAACGTGCAGATGAAGGATGTGGACAGGTGAGTACAGACAGGTTAACGTGATCTCTCTTCTCTGATGGTTTGTGATCAAGAGCTTTTGAAAAGTGTTTGTGATAAATCCTGTCGCCAACCCAGTGACGGTCCCTGTGTTTGTCCTCACAGCTTAAAGGAAGCAGCGTATGAAGTGGAGATCCAAAACCTGCTCAAGTGAGTGAGAAACTGATCGTTTGACGGGGTTTAGATTGTGTATAGTGTAGTCAGTGATTCTGGAGAACGCTTGTTGTCACTATGTTTGCTCAAAATCAGTGAATATCTCCTCATGATCTTCTACCTACACAGCCTAGGCTCCTTTAACTGGCATGTTGCTAGCTATGATGGGCTATGTGTTCACACACCAGTTTACAGAACCTAGGCTGTGTTTTAACACCAGATTTTTTTTTCAGCGCACACACAGTACAGACAGGCAGAAAATCATGAGATATTCACTGATTTTGACTGATTCTGTCTTGGCAACAATAGCGTTCTCCAGAATCACTGACTCCACATTTTATATTAGAATGTTTAGATAGGTGTCATCTATATAATTCATTGTGTGTGTGTGTGTGTATGTGTGTCTGTCGTTCTCTCTGTCTGTCTGTCTCTCTCCCTCTCTGTCTGTCTGTCTGTCTGTTTCCCTCTCTGTCTGTCTGTCTGTCTCCCTCTCTGTCTGTCTGTCTGTCTCTGTCTGTCTGTCTGTCTCCCTCTCTGTCTGTCTGTCTGTCTCCCTCTCTGTGTCTCTCTCTCTGTCTGTCTCTCTCCCTCTCTCTCTCTGTCTGTCTGTCTGTCTGTCTGTCTGTCTGTCTCCCTCTCTCTCTGTCCCTCCCTCCCCCCCTGTCTCTCTCTCTCTCCCTCCCTCCCTCCCTGTAGACTAGCAGAGGTTCTGGACCACTCTAAGGACCCGTGTGAAGACTCTTTCCTCCCGGACTCCGAGGGGAAGATCTACCTCATGTTCATCACCATGGAGACAGAGACAGACACAAACACATGGACCGAGCTAGCTAAGGTATTCAGTCCATTAACTACCGACCAGTTACTGTGTGTGTGTGTGTGTGTGTGTGTGTGTGTGTGTGTGTGTGTGTGTGTGTGTGTGTGTGTACTAGCTAAGGTATTCAGTCCATTAACTACTGACCAGTTAGTGTGTGTGTGTTTGTGTACTAGCTAAGGTATTCAGTCCATTAGTAGCCCATTAACTTCTGACCAAGTACTGTGTGAGTGTGTGTGTGTGTGTGTGTGTGTCTGTCTGTCTGTCTTCGGTGTGTGTGTGTGTCTGTCTGTCTGTCTTCGGTGTGTGTGTGTAAGGCAAGAATTGCTTGAGATCAAATGACCTCTTCTTTCGAGCAAAGCCTGGCCAAAATGGCAGCAGTTAAAATATTGTGAAATAAAAGACAACCCTAAAAGGAAAGCACAGACATGAGAGAAAGAGAGAAATGCGGCCCAGAGGGTGAACAAGAAGGAGGAGGACGATAAACACTTAAAATACAGTGAAACATTTTCCCACTAAAAAATTTGCCATTTAAAAAAAAAAAAAAAAAAACTTGTTTGTCGAGTTTTAAAATCATTCATAGTGATGAGTTCCTGCAATTTGAGTGTTTTTTTTAAACTCGTCTCCTGCTTAATGCCTTGATGAAAGAAATGAATTATATAAATGAATCTAAATATAAAAAGACAGAGCATAAAAACAACAAAACTCACACAAAATGTAATAATAACATGCCAGGGTATACAAAAACATATTTATTCAAAGACCTTTTTAAACATTAACTCTGTCTTGTGTCCCCCTCAGTGTCTGCATGTGTGGGACCTGGCTGTTACTGTTTTAGCTGAATTCATAGATTGATTGAGTCCCTCTTAAAGCGTTCTCCTCTCCCCCCCAGTGCCTTCACGTTTGGGACCTGGATGTTACTGTTAGTCCCTCTTAAAGCCTTCTCCTCTCCCCCCCAGTGCCTTCACGTTTGGGACCTGGACGTGAGAGGATATCACCGCGGCCTCTGGAGACTGTTCAGGAAGAGGAACCAGGTTCTGGTGGTGGCTGTGCCCATCTCTCCATACTCGTGAGTTAACAGCACATTGAGCTGTGTGTGTGTGACATCCATTTAGAAGGTGTGTGTGTTTAAAGGAATACGTCACCCATACGGAACAGGCATTCTGTCATAATACAATTGCTGTTATAATATAATGAATGAGATTTTTCTTCCCTCAGTCTTCCCTTGTCCCAGCTGTCCTGTTAATCCTAACCCTATATTTTACCATGTGTGATGTCACACATGGGAAAATGTAGGGTTATACAGTGAGACCAAAAAACACTCTTTTGTCAACCACTTTATTTTTTCTAATATTTTCTTTTATATTTGACATCTCTCTGCCCCTTTCTCAGTGTGAAGAAACCTGCCAGTGTGGTTCCAATTCACTTAGAGCCTCCACCCAAAGAAGAGGGAGCACCAGTGGAGCAGATATAGACACACACACTCACACGCACACACACACACACACACACACACACACACACACACACACACACACACACACACACACACACACTCTCTCTCTCTCACTCACTCACTTCAACTACCACTAAAAACAATCCAGCCTGGGAACTACAAAAACTTTCCCCAGAAGTTGAACTCTTGCTTGAGAGGGATACCTGGGAAATGGAGTCCGATTTGAGGATACCTGGGAAATGGAGTCCGATTTTACTTTTAATTTTTCTCCAATTTTTTTATAATTGAAGAAGGATTAACACTACAACCTGCACTACTAAATCTGTCCAGAAACGGGAGGAGAATCGGTCGGTGCTAAAACTGCTCAAAAGTGTTGACTGATCTGTTGAATTTCAATTTAATTTTGTGATCTTTTCCTCAACAAAGAAGCGGTACAAATGGCTACTGTGTGGTGGCCGTATAGGAGTGATTTCTTGTTTTAATTCCAAGTTGATGCAAAAGTCTAGTTTTCACTTCTGAATCGAAGGTATAAGGCTCTATAGAACAATTTTGGTTAGAGTGTCAAGCAACCAGACCAATTTTTTTATTACCTGGTGCAGTGTGTAATATGCATAGATAGTAAATAATATGGACGTAGCATCCGTGCTGACCTCAGTTATTCACACGGCATCCAATAATCCTGGTTTGTGCGCGTCGCCATTTTGTGAGATTTTTTACTCCGCCTCACGTCGGGGCGAGGGAGATAGCTGACGTATACCTCCGAGGCAAAGTGAGGGACAACGGGCGGAGAGCTGTCACTCAAGAGATCACGCCAATACATTTTAACCTCCAAAAGAATAAAAACTAGCATGGTCCAAAAAAATTCACCCCCTTCAGTGTTGTCATAGAGATATGACCTAAACATACAGACTAGAATG
Organism: Hyperoplus immaculatus; assembly: GCA_949357725.1. NCBI lineage: Eukaryota > Metazoa > Chordata > Actinopteri > Uranoscopiformes > Ammodytidae > Hyperoplus > Hyperoplus immaculatus. Next base: position 122,386 of record OX442357.1, on the reverse strand, counting down.
TTTTTTTTAATCCAGGCCTGAAATAGGTTTAATAATGCTGTGAAAAAGGCATGTTTAACATTGGAGTCAATGAGAAATGGCTGTCTTCTGCATCCAGCCCCCAGTGGCACTTCCGGGTTACTACAGTTGTGGCCACTTCCTTATTGGATGCTGGTAAAAATCGCTGAGGTTGGGGCTTGGTAATATGACATCGTCAAGTGGTACAAGTCTAGATCACAACTCGTCTGCATGGCTGCTGTTCAGAGAAGCAACAGAAAGCCTTCAAGGACATTCCAACTGGTAGTTCTGATGGACACAGTGTGGCCAACTGTAACCTTTGGCTTTCCTAAAAGTAGCTGAATGTAGCTAGGTGACGTGTTCTACTACGCTGATTTTCTGAATGAGGCAAACGAGAAAATAAAAGGCTCATGGGTAGTTTACAAACTGACTAGGACTTGTGTATTTACGAACGTTTCTATTGCTATAGATAGCCGATCAGCCTTCAACCTTCTTCAAAAATTCATGATTTCGATTGTGGCCAATTTTGCAAGATGGGCGATTAAAACAAATATTGTAATCTGGTTTCTTGACACTCAAAACAAAACTTGCTCTACAGACCCTTACCTTCAATTGAATTCAGTTTTCAAAAGACAGTTGCACACCGGGCGCGGCGCGAATAAACGTCACGAAAAAGCAAATATTCTGGAATGGGGATTTCAGTTGTCTCATTGAGTTGTTTTCATTGTCGCATCTCAATATCGGAAGCGACGTCCTAGAAAAAATCGTTCTCAATTTCGGAAAAAAAATAAAACCTGCAAATTTGCCAAGCACGAATAAAACGCGCCCGGTGTGCAAAGGCCATTAGATGTGAAAACGAAAGAAAGTGGATTGTCCAGGCACCAACCACACTACTAGATTTTTCAGATTTTTTTTTTTGTGTTTTTAAACTACTGGTGCATTCGTCCCTTCTTGTACATATGTTTTAACTTATCTATTTATTTGACATCAGTCGATCGATCCAAACGGACTTCTGTGGATTTTTTTTATATACTTTTTCTTGTGAGGATCCACTTTTATCAAGATGCATTTTTATCAAGGACTCTAAAAAAAAAGTTTACAGATAACGAAAAAATAATGTGTATAAATATATAGATACGTGCAGGTATATACAGTATATTTTTGGATGAAAATTTTCAAGAGGTTTAGCATATTTTTCAGTATTAGATATTGAGTTTTTGAGTTGAAAGCGGTTGGTAACAGTCCTGTTCCCGTTTGTGCAGAATGTTGGCCTCTTTCAGCCTCCGTAGTGGCTGTAGGCTTAGAGACCCTCGGACAAATAAACAGTATGGCTATGTTGGAAAAGCCCTACTAATCTCCTACTCATACTAAAAGCCCTACTAACATCCTACTCATACAAATTTTGCCGTCAATTTGAGTATGTTGTGGTTGTGTATGCGAGTTTGTGAAGGCGAGAAATGCCCGGATGAGTACTTACCTCCGGGAAAGTTTTGCGTATGGATCGATAGGTTACTTTTCCTACTCAACCGCCCCACAATGCATTGCGTCTTTTCAAACGACACAGAAGTTTTTTTTTTAATTCTTTATTGCTTCTGTATGCTTCAGTGTAAACGGTCCGACGAACCTCGCATACACAATGGATGGTTAAGTAGACAGTATGTAGTATATACATGTTGAGTATGTAGGAGGGAGGACGTTAGTAGGGCTTTTAGTATGTAGTATATACATGTTGAGTATGTAGGAGGGAGGACGTTAGTAGGGCTTTTACACCACAGCCAAACAGTATGTGTCGGCGAACACAGCCACATAACAGAAGACACAGACAGACATTTGAAGTGTCCTCGTGTATTTAAAGGTGCTACGAGGAACTTCTAAATATTTCTGAAACAGTCTCATTTTCCCTCTGATGATCATGAATGACATGTAACAGCAAACGAGACCATCAGTGTTAAAGAATGCTATTTTTATATAGTTTTACTTAATGCCTTTGTCATGGGTATACGCTCACCCAGGAACAACAGCTGGCGTTGTAAAAACACTACCGCTTTTGTCCAAAGGGGGCGCTAGAACGAACACGAAATGAAAGTTCCTCAGAGAATCTTTTAATCATTGTCCGTTGCTACTGTATTAAGGTCCATATTTCAGGATCGCAATTTGAATGTCTTATTAATTTTTTTTGTGGTGAAAATGCAAAATCTTCAAGCCACAACACTAACACACTAGTCTGGGGAGTGTGTTTGTACGATCAGAGACACTCATTCAACAGTGTTATCATTGCCCCTGTCATCTCATGACTGAATTTATCTTAACGTCTGTGTCCTGAAAAATTCATTTGGGGTTTTTAATAAAATAAAAAAGTAGTATTTTATTTAAGATTTTTGTCTAGTTGACTCTACTTTTTGGGGTGTGTGTGTGTGTGTGTGTGTGTGTGTGTGTGTGTTTGTGTGTGTGTGTGTGTGTGTGTGTGTGTGTGTGTGAAAAATTGTTAATACACAGCCCAGGATCTGTACAATGGTATGTTACTAGCTACTAGCCCCCCTTGTTTCCATACCTATTTACAGAGCCTAGGCTGTGAATTAACACCGGATGGATATTTCTCCAACACACACACACACACAGTACAGACAGGTTTTGACAACTAGCATTTTTCAAAGTCGCTGAGTCCACCTTTAAATTGCTGCAAAAGTTGAGTTGACATAAATGGAGTTATTTTCCCTATTATCATGGAAATGGATAAAGATTTTTTCATACTGAGGTCGCATAGTTTTTCTCCGTATTCCCTCTGTGTATTGAAGTAAATCACACACACACACGAGGGTTTACTATTTGTGCATTTTATTCATGAATAAACTTTGCAGCTATTGTTATCTTCAGCTATATATTTATTTTTCATTTAACCTTAATTTATACTCGAAAGATCAGTTGAGGTGTGACCCTCATTTGCAATGACTTTGAGTCAAATATGTATATATATACTGTATACATATACCTGTACTAGTGTGACCTTGTGCTGGCTGCAGATTTCCCCTGTGTCCTCCAATCAAAGCTCCAGAGAGTGAGACAGGAACAATAAAGTAGAATGAGATAAAGATAAAAAATATTTATAATAAATATCAAATCAAATCAGTTTTATTTGTATAGCCCAAAATCACAAATACATTTGTCTCAGTGGTCTTTACATTTCATACAATATGATACAGTATGACACCCTGCCCTTACACCCTTAGCTCGGCTGAGAAAAAACTCCCAGTAAAAACCCTTTACCGGGATTAAAAAAATTGAAGAAATCTCAGGGAGAGTCGACAGAGTAAGGGATCCCTCTCCCAGGACGGACATGCTGCAATAGATGTCATAAGTAGAGAAAAATCACGAAGGAATTTGATCATTGACCAGGTGATTGCATATCTAAAATAGAATAGAAAGGAAAAAGTAAGTAAATTAATTTAAAATTAAATGTACAAAGTGATAAACACACTATTTACAACATGTGCAATATGTTCCACTACTTTTGGAGGGCACTGTATATATACAGTCAGAACCGAAATTATTCATACCCCTGGCAAATTTTTACTTAAAGTTACTTAAAGACCTGCTTCACCGGTTGGAATATGAAGGTGTATTGAACTCTGAGATCCTATGAAGTATAAATGTGCAAAAAAAATTGAAATCGGTTCATCCTAGCCTGAGAAAAGGCAGAAAGAGTGTTTTATGGTCTCACTGTCTAACCCTACATTTCTCTTTCTGCCTTTTCTCAGGCTAGGATGATCCGATTTAAAAAAATTTTTTGCACATTTATACTTCATAGGATCTCCGAGTTCAATACACCTTCATATTCCAACCGCTGAAGTAGGTCTTTAATTTTTATGAAACCAGTAAGGCTTTTTCTTGATTGGAAATGACTCAGGCTTCTCCCAAAATATATTAAAGGTGCAGTGTGTAATATGACATCATCAAGAAAGTTCTAGAATGCAACACTCCCTGGGTAACCCCACCCCTTTAGAATAATAACAGAAGCTACAGTGGCCTTCAAGGACAAGAACAATTCTAAATGTTAGACAATGCACCTGATGACATTCCAACTATGACACTTTCAAGATGGCGGCACTAGGCCTTGGTCCAAAATATGCAGAAATATGGACATATATGAGACCCTTTCTAAGGGGAAAAATAATAATTAAAAACATTTTTTTCAGCTATTATGCACTAAATTAAATGTACTTATGGATATTATAATTACTTTCTACAAAATCTGCTAGGAAATAAAACCCACAATTCTACACACTGCAGGTTTAAGACGATGTACAAGAGGCATTGTGGAAAAACATTTTCACCTTTTATTAACATTTGAACAAAAAAAATTGGCAAAAAAAATCAGGGGTATGAATAATTTTGGTTTTGACTGTATATATATACAGTATGTGTGTACTTGTGTGACTGTGGCTCAGTTGGTAGAGTGGGTCGGCCGATGATCAAAGGGTTCGAGGTTCGATCCCCGCCGTCTGCCACTTGTGTCATGGTTGTTGTGTCCTTGGGCAAGACACTTCACCCACCTTGCCTCGTGTGAATGTTCGATAGTTAGCCTGCTGCTATCGGTGTATGAATGTGTGTGTGAATGGTAACGTGGGAATGGAAAACAGGTCTCCCTTGAAAAAGAGTCTTCGGTCTCAATGGGATTTACCTGTAGAAATAAAGGTTAAGAAGAAAAATGTTTGTACTTGTGTGACCTTGTCCTGGCTGCAGAATTCCCCATAGACGTCCCATCAAAGCAGCCAGAGAGTGAGACCTGCTCAGAGGGAAATGTATGTAAAGTGTTTTGGTGGTTTGGGGTTCTGTGGGTCTGAGGCAGAAGCTGAGGTGAACCAAGGTCACATGCGGTTTCCTGCCTCAAAACCTCTGAGGTCATTAACAAGGAGGTGTGTGGAGTTGGATCAGGGGCTTCTCTGTGTGTGTGCGTGTGTCTGTCTGTCTGTCTGTCTGTCTGTCTGTCTGTCTATTCGTCTCTCTTTCTGTCTCTGTATGTCTCTCTGTATGTCTCTCCGTCTGTCTGTCAATCTGTTTGTCTATCTCTCTTTCTGTCTGTCTCTCTTTCTCTTTCTGTCTGTCTTTCTGTCTGTCTGTCTCTTCCGTATGTCTCTCTTTCTGTCTGTCTCTTCTGTCTCTCTGTCTCTCTATGTCCGTCTCTCTCTTTCTGTCTATCTATCTATCTATCTATCTATCTATCTATCTGTCTGTCTGTCTGTCTGTCTGTCTGTCTGTCTGTCTCTCTTTCTGTCTGTATCTGTCTGTCTGTTTTGTTTCAGGTATGTTCTCACATTAAAGGGAATTCGCTGTGGACAGACAATGCAATATGAAGCGTGTATGAAATACAGATTTGACTTAATCGGCTTCATCATCAGGGACTGTGTGTGTGTGTGTGTGTGTGTGTGTGTGTGTGTGTGTGTGAGAGAGAGAGAGAGAGAGAATCTGTTTGTTGGAAAACATTTGCGTCTGGTCTAATTGAGATGGATTGTCTTGACTGAATGCAAAGTAGTAGCAATTGTGTGTGTGTGTGTGTGTGTGCGCATTAACTGATGGTGCCAACATGGGTCATAATTTTTTCTCTCACGAGGCATTTCTTTCATTGTCTGCACACACACACACACACACACACACGTAAACACACACACACATACACACTTGTCTGTCATCAGCATCTTTAGCTCCAAACCTGGTAATTTGTGCCCGTCAGTCAGAAGTCGCTGGTTCGTATCTGTGTGTGAATATTGAGTTTATGTGTGTGTGTGTGCGTGTGTGTGTGAGAGAGAGACGTGTGTGTGTGTGTGTGCACGTGTGTGTGTGTCTCCTTGCCGCCTTTTAAATGTCATTTTTGACCTATTGAGCATTGTGATAAGCCGAGCTTAGAGGCTGATGGCTGAGATGTAGATGGAATATTGATTTTGTGTGTGTGCGTGTGTGTGTGTGCGTGTGTGAGTTGATGACAGATTTAACTCTAACTACCTGGCTTGCTTGCTGTATAATTGGAAAGAAAAACGAACACAGTTTTCCTTTCGCTACATTTTAACGAGACTCATTTCCAACACACACACACACACACACACACACACACACACACACACACACACACACAACCCCACAGCTAAGTATATAGTGTCAAGGTCATGTGTACACTGCAAACAACTCAGCCTAAAAAAAACTGAAAAAAAAATATATAATAAAATGTTGGATGCTTAAAGCTGGGGTATGTGATTTCTGATTGGTCAAAGTTAACATGAGCTGTACACTTTGACCAATCAGAGCGAGGCTCCGATTCTCTGTTCTTATTGGCTGTTGGGACTGTCCATTCACTTTGGCATGACTTTGTTGGTGTAGAGTGTGGGAGGGACCATAGGGGAGGGACCAAAGAGAACAAGTGGAGCGGTTGAGGTATTTGGATTCAAATCTCTATCCCAACTGCCATTTTCTCCCCAAATCATCCACCCCAGCTTTGAAAAAAAATAGGCAAAACAGAAAAGAGTAATTTGACTTGCCTAGACCTTTTAAAACAAATATATCTAGCCTGTGAGATATCTTAAAATGACACTTAAGACAACAACATTTGTATTGATACAAGGAAATGCGGTGAACACAAAGTGAATATTGTCTGATATATTTTATTGGCAAATATGAAATATTGTGAAATTATACTCTGCACGTGCTTATATAAAACGTTTCACTACATATGAAATTACAATCGCTACATTATTTTTGTGTTTATGACTTGACGTATATAGTAAAGCCTCACAACAGAAAAGTAATGAACTATATATGTAGATACCTAGATATATTAAAGGTGCTACGAGGAACTTTTAAATATTTCTGAAACAGTCTCATTTTTCCTCTGATGATCATAAATGACATGTAACAACAAACGAGACCATCAGTGTTAAAGAATGCTATTTTTATATAGTTTTTCTCAATGCCTTTGTCATGGGTACACGCTCACCCAGGAACAACAGCTGGCGTAGTAAAAACACTACCGCTTTTGTCCAAAGGGGGGCGCTAAAACTAACACAAACTGAGAGTTCCTCGGAGCACCTTTTAATTGACTAAATCACTTTCTGTGTGTCCCAATATGCATTTCCTGATGATTGAGTCTCAGCTGGTCTTGTTGTCAAGGTGACAGTACAGGTACATGGACACGATCATGGCAGCAATCTGAAGGAAAAAACACATTATACAAATATTAATATTTTTATTTATTTTTTACTTGATTTTTTATTTTATTTTGAATGTAAAGAACACAAACACACAACCGTAAAAGTGAACACACAAACAAAAGACAAAACAAAATAAACCACTTAACATGTCGTACTCTACTTGAAAGGTTTCTCAGACATTGTTTAGATTAAATGTAAATGTTAATATGTTATTAAAGGATATTCACTGAAACCAGGCTCAATATTTAGGCAATCAGAGGTTACAAACAATTAAAAAATACATCATTTTCTAAAAATAAATTGGCTCTGTAACATTGACATACAGAGGCCTCATTGATAATCTCATGTGTTTGCAAGCAACTTTTACACTCTGAGTTTTACTAATACACTATCATGCTGCATTTTACGTCTGAGACCATTGTCCTGTGTGTGTGTGTGTGTGTGTGTGTGTGTGTGTGTGTGTGTGTGTGTGTGTGTGTGTGTGTGTGTGTGTGTGTGTGTGTGTGTGTGTGTGTGTGTGTGTGTGTGTGTGTGTGTGTGTGTGTGTGTGTGTGTGTGTGTACTAGCTAAGGTATTCAGTCCATTAGTTACTGACCAGTTACACTCTGTGTGTGTGTGTGTGTGTGTGTGTGATCTGGTATGATATTATTTTACCTCTAAGACTCCGATCCCCGCGGCGATTCCTCCCACGATGTTGGCGTGTTCCTTCAGAATCTCCAGGATCTGTTTGAAACAGCCCTGAGGAGAGAAAGTGTTCCAACATTTACATTTTATATTCAATGTTTTTTTCTTTTTAATTAATAGATTAGTCTTGGGCCGTGTTCGGACTGCCATACTAACGTCCTACTCATACTCATTTTGACTTCAATTTGAGTATGTGACGGTTGGGTATGCGAGTTTGGGTATGTGAGAAATTCCCAGATGAGTACTAACTTCCGGGAAGATTTTGTGTATGGATCGATAGGATACTTTTCATACTCAACCGCCCCACAATGCACTGCGTCTTTTCAAACGACAAGGAAGGTTTTTTTTTTAATTCTTTATTTACAATTCTGCATTTCCTGCACAACACAGGACTGCATGTACAAATCTAGTTCTATATCTAACCTGTGGAGGGCGGCAATACGCTAAACAGCGTCTAAACGGCCGGAATCTTATAAGAAGAAGAAGAAATTCTTTATTGCTTGAGTATACTTCAACTGAAAACGTTTCAATGCACCTCGCACCCAATCGATCTTTGAGTAGACAGTATGTAGTATATAGACTGTGAATATGTAGGATGTAGGACGCTAGTATGGCTTCCCGAACACAGCCTAGTCATTAGTAATAGGCCTATGTTAAAATCATCACCTTGAAAAGTCACCAGATTTCAAGCTCAAAGTTTTACTTTTACACTCATGTGTGACCAAATATCTTTTTGGAATAATTTTTCCCCACGATACATTCATGCTAACTTGGTCATATTATTAAAATAATCCCAAAAATGATACTAAATTGGACTCTTAGCACACTTATTTTGCGTGATAATAGTTCATTATTGCACCCCACACTTTGGACTAAATTGGTAGTGTTTTACTACGCCAGCTGTTGTTCCTGGGGGAGCAAAGACATTAAGAAAAACTATATAAAAATAGCATTCTTTGCGCTGATGTATAATGTGTGTGTGTTTGCTACACACACACACACAAACACGCACACACACACACACACACACACACACACACACACACACACACACACACACACACACACACACACACACACACACACACACACACACACTTCTGTTATTATTCTAAAGGGGTGGGGTTACCCAGGGAGCGTTGCATTCTAGAACTTTGTAGAACTTTCTTGATGATGTCATATTACACACTGCACCTTTAAGTGTTTAGTTTATCCGTCAATCATCCAAGACCTAAATGGTGCTTCTTTCTTTTCTTTTTCTTTGTTGAAAAAATAAATTGTCCCATAATAGCCTCTATAGTTCTCCACATTATTAGCACAGTGCTGTAAATCCACCTCACACACACACTCACACTCTCACTCACTCACTCACTCACTTACACACTCACTCACTCACTCACTCACTCACTCACTCACTCACTCACTCACTCACTCACACACGCACACACACACACCCCCCCCCCCACACACACACACACACCACACACACACACACACACTGTTACCTGCACGGTGCTGCGTTCTGCCTCTGTCACCCTGCAGGGGTCTGTCCAGCAGCAGCTCGGCGGCAAACTGCCTCCGCTCTGCGACGCAAACTCTGAACCAACGAAGTCTGTGAAGTTATTGAAGCCGCAACACTTCAGCTGAGAGAGAGGATCAATACACACATACACACACACATACACATGAGAGAGAGGGAGAGAGAGAGATAGAGAGACACAGAGAGACAGAGAGAGAATAAAGACACACACATGCGAGAGAGAGGCAGAGAGAGAGAGAGGGAGAGGGAGAGGGGGGGGCGAGAGAGAGAAATGCTTTAGTGTAGTGATTATCTCCTCACAATCCGCTACCCGTCCGTACTGCGTGTGTGTGCTGAAAAAAAATCTAGTGTTAATACACAGCCTAGGCTCTGTAAACGGCTATGTTGTTATGGTGGGCCCCTTTGTTAACCTACACTTTGTCTACATGCCAGTTTACAGAGCCTAGGCTGTTAGTTAGCGCTTGATTGT
>OX442357.1:82500-87500 GCA_949357725.1 Hyperoplus immaculatus | reverse complement strand
GGTATAGGTGTAGTTATGACGTCTTTTTTTTGTTTTTTTTTAACCTTTATTTATACAGGTAAATCCCATTGAGACTGAAGACTCTTTTTCAAGGGAGACCTGTTCCCATTCCCACGTTACCATTCACACACACATTCATACACCGATAGCAGACTAACTATCGACATTCACTCGAGGCAAGGTGGGTGAAGTGTCTTGCCCAAGGACACAACAACTGTGACACAGGTGGCAGGGCGGGGATCGAACCTCCAACCCTTTGATCATCGGCCGACCCGCTCTACCACCTGAGCCCAGTCGCCCTTTGTTGGAAACTAAAATCTGACCCTTTCGTCTTTTGCCACGCAAATATATTCATAAAATCATCCCCTGCGTTCCAAATCACAAATACTTTTTTTTCTTTTTACTACACTACATACTAAAGTACAGAAGAGTTTTAGTCTTTTTACTACACTACATACTAAAGTACAGAAGAGTTTTAGTCTTTTTACTACACTACATACTAAAGTACAGAAGAGTTTTAGTCTTTTTACTACACTACATACTAAAGTACAGAAGAGTTTTAGTCTTTTTACTACACTACATACTAAAGTACAGAAGAGTTTTAGTCTTTTTACTACACTACATACTAAAGTACAGAAGAGTTTTAGTCTTTTTACTACACTACATACTAAAGTACAGAAGAGTTTTAGGGCCACAGTTATACGGAATATTTATTTTTGTTACGTCGAGAAATGTCAAGAATAAAGACGAACACTTCAAAATGCTATTGGAGTTAGTGGGGCATCTAGGTATTTTTGGCATACTGCAAGTGACCTGCATGTATTGGGCACATCCTAAATCTTTTTCTGTCATACTAAATAGTAGGGAGGTATGGGAATTGGAATGCACCCATTGTTTTACACACCAAACCCTTAAAGTGATAGATAGACAGACAGACAGACAGATGGATGGATAGATAGACAGACAGACAGATGGATGGATAGATAGACAGACAGATGGATGGATAGATAGATAGACAGACGGATGGATAGATAGATAGACAGATAGATAGATAGATAGATAGATAGATAGATAGATAGATAGATAGATAGATAGATAGATAGATAGATAGTGATTGCAAGAAACTTTGAGTTTTGTATTGATTATGGATCAAGCTGGATGCATGTTTTTACTGTTACAGAAAATGTATCATCATCATCAGAGGAACGACTGTGTCTCAGGTGGTAGAGCGGGTCGGCCGATGATCAAAGGGTTGGAGGTTCGATCCCCGCCCTGCCACCTGTGTCATGGTTGTTGTGTCCTTGGGCAAGACACTTCACCCACCTTGCCTCGTGTGAATGTCGATAGTTAGCCTGCTATCGGTGTATGAATGTGTGTGTGAATGGTAATGTGGGAAAGGAAAACAGGTCTCCCTTGTAAAAGAGTCTTCGGTCTCAATGGGATTTACCTGTAGAAATAAAGGTTAAAAAAATAAAAAATGCTTTATTATAACAACAATCACAGCATTGCACGAGTACACACTTATCTCCCTGTTTGTATAAATCTTCAACCAAGCTTTTAACTAGAAGATAAAATACTGCACCAGCCTACACAGTGTGCACCTTTTCCTCAACCTGTCTGTATTGCTTGATGATATATATATTTTTAAAACCAAATAAAAACTAGGATTTCTAGGTCTAAAAGGCATATTTGCAGCAACATAAAACAACAGTATAGGAGGGCAAACATCAACTTGTCTTATAAATGTGAATTCATGCCCGCACACACACACACACACACACACACACACACACAGCTATGAGGTAAACGGTAAATATATATGTGAATGCACGCTTTTAACTAGAAGAGAATTCACTGCAGCAGCCTTAACAAAGTGCACCCTTTCCCTCTCCTCTGCTCTCTCTCTCTCTCTCTCTCTCTCTCTGTGGCTCTGCTGTCTGTTCCATTGTTCGTCTCGTTCCTTTGTTCCCTGAAGGCAGCAGTTGCGTTCGCTAGACACCGGAGGGCGCTAGAGAACTACAAAAATGGCCGACAAAGCCTCCTAGCTCCATTGTCCTGTACCAGAGGCTTCAACTGGTGAGTGCAGGAATGCTCCCTTCTTTGTCCAGGGAAATACAGCTCTGGAAAAAATGAAGAGAGTGTCTCTCGTTTTACTCTTTAATGGCATATGTTTGAGTAGAATGAACACTTTGGTTTTATACTATAAACTACTGACAACATTTCCACCAAATTCACACCAAAAATATTGTCATTTAGAGCATTTCCATTAAGTGATGAAGAGATGAAGATTGAAAAAAAAAATCCAGACCGGTCCTTTAATTTTTCCGGGGCTGTAATTTTTCCTTGTTTGTAGTTTTCATATATGTTATATTAGCGTTGCCTATATCTTTGTGAACTGTCACTGAAAATGTGAACTTCAAAAATGGCCGTCATAGTCTACTGTCTGTGTTGTCCTTGTAATAGCAGCTTCAACTGGTGATTGATGAGTGCAGGAATGTTCCCTTCCTTGTCCAGGGAAAGAAGTGGAATTCGGTTTATCTGTCATTACTAGCTACCCTCACTGCTCAAGTGTTTTAATGTCTCCATACCCTTTGGCTAAGCTTTACTGAGATTGACCAAAAGGGATTTCTTTTTTGACAACAATTGTTCTCCACAATCACTGACTCCATCTTTAAATATGAGATAATGATCCACTGATTCACATAACACACACAATGCCACTTTGCAATAACAGATTGTACAGTTAAAGCATTGTTATGGATTATGGTGCATTATTATGATATTGTGATCTGAGGCTACAATTACTAGGTTTTATCATAACTGTATGTGTTCTAATTCATTTGAAATAGCTTTTTTTATTTCTGCCACTCAAAATGTGAACAACAAAGATGGCCGTCATAGCCTCCTGTCTCCAATGTCCTGTACTAAAGGCTTCAACTGGTGAGTGGAGGAATGTTCCCTTCTTTGTCCAGGGAAATTTGTCGTATTGTTTGGTTTATTTGTACGCCATGTACGTTAGATGTTCATTTTGTGATGTTCACTTTGTTTGTGTGTTCACTTTTTCGTGAAGTCTCAATATAGTCTCAGAGTGGTCGCATGTGTCTCAAACGCGTTGCAAACCCTTCTCAATTTAGTTTCCGCGAGTCAGAAAGTGCGAGCAATGTCAGACAACTTTGCGAGGGTTTGGCGACATATGAAACTAAATTGTGACTGATTTGAGACAAAAATGAGACTGACATTCCGTTCGTGCGACGCTCGCCAGACGTTCGCGAGACATAAATGTGACCTCCCGGCAAGTGTTGGGCAGGACATTCGCAAACGTGTCGTGAGGAACCAACTCAGTGAGACTGCAAGTGAAAATTGTCGCTAATTCGCATATTTTGTCGCAATTTTGTGTCTCCAACTTGTCGCACACTCGTGACGTGTGTTTGTGTTTTAAAAGAAAACCCCCAAAGATAAATTATTAAAAAAAAAAAATCTTTATCATACCTAGGTTTTTATTACTTTGAAAATATATATTTTTATTATCTTTTAGCATTTCATGAACTGTCACTCAAACTGTGACCTACAGAGATGGCCGTCATATCCTCCTGTGTCCATTGTCCTAGAGGCTTCAACTGGTGATCGTTGAGTGCAGGAATGTTCCCTTCTTTGTCCAGGGAAATAAGTAGAAATCTTATTTGAATGCAGGAAATGAAGGGTTTGATGCCCACGGACCCCCCTCTCTATAACATGCTCTACGTGCCCCCACCCCCGACCCCCATCCCCCCTTGTCAAAACGAAACCTATGGAAGATTGTATAAGTGAACACCAATGTGATGTGATACTCAGCCTAAATATTTGATTACATATGTTGTTGTTGACAGCCTTTATCTGCATCTGTGCAAGGTTGTGTGTGTGTGTGTGCGTGTGTGTGTGTGTGTGTGTGTGTGTGTGTGCACGCGACTGAGTTTGTGTGTTTGTGTGTGTGTGTGTGTGTGTGTGTATGTGTGACTCTGTAGTTGTTGACAGCTTATATCTGCCTCCTTACACCATATTATTTCATGTGTGAATGCCACAGTAGGATCTTGAAGCATATTCCTTTGTCTTGAACCTTATATTAACCCTTAAATTCATCTTAACTTAAAGTCCATTAACAAGAGCTCCAGCCTCCAGGCAAGAGAATTATAAGAAAAAAAAAAACCTATTTGATATATGGTCGTAGCCCTCCTCCCAACACTACCTTTTATGAGAGTTGAGCCCATATATTTCTCCAAGTCTTTTCTCAGTTGTGTGTGTGTGTGTGTGTGTGTGTGTGTGTGTGTGTGTGTGTGTGTGTGTGTAATATTACTTTAACGACCTGATTGTGAGTTATGACAATCTCACCCACACCTTCATTAACCCACCGGTGCTTAATCTCACCGAGAGGACACACACACACACACACACACACACACACACACACACACAGCGGTGCATAATCTCCGTGAGAGGAGCACCTGTCAGCACTCATTAGCCATTAAACCGTTAATAATCTTTTGCCAGGGTCCACGTGCACACTATCAAACACACACACACACAGACACACACACACACACACACACACACACACACACACACACACACACACACACACACACACACACACACACACACACACACACACACACACACACAGGGACAAACGAATGATTAGAAAGGTGCCAGTGGAGGTTTGGGGTGGAAGTGGGGAAGGCTAAAACATGGCGTGTCTTAATGAGGTGTGTTAGATTGAGTTCTATCACAGGTCCTCAGGGCAACTGCCACAGTAATACATCTACTGCTGTCCAGGGCTGTATCACCGCTAATTCCCCTGGCTCTCTCTCTCTCTCTCTCTCTCTCTCTCTCTCTCTCTCTCTCTCTCTCTCTCTCACATGCTCACACAAAACATACACACACACACTCTCTCTTTCTTTTTCGCTCTCTTTCTCACACACTCATGCACACTCTCTCTCACTCGCCCTCCCTCTCTCACACACACT
>OX442357.1:72500-75000 GCA_949357725.1 Hyperoplus immaculatus | reverse complement strand
CTTAGCTAATCCCAAACCAAGCATCAACTAACCGGTAATAACAAAGAATTAAAGGTGCAGTGTGTAATATGAAATCATCAAGAAAGTTCTACAAAGTTCTAGAATGCAACGCTCCCTGGGTAACCCCAACCCTTTAGAATAATAACAGAAGCTACAGTGGCCTTCAAGGACAAGAACAATTCTAAATTTTAAACAATGCACCTGATGACATTCCAACTATGAGACTTTCAAGATGGCGGCACTAGGCCTTGGTCCAAAATATGCAGAAATATGGACATATATGAGACCCTTTCTAAGGGAAAAAATAATAATTCTAAAAAAATAGTTCAGCTATTATGCACTAAATTAAACGTACTTATGGATATTACAATTGTTTTCTACAAAATCTGCTAGGAAATAAAACCCAAAATTCTACACACTGCAGCTTTAATGGTTAGTTACTGTTTAATAAGCATTACCTAGCCATTAATTGCATTAACGAAGCATTTGACAGTTAATTAACGTAGCCGTATTGTAAAGTGTTACCAAGTTGTGTAACTTCTTTGTTTGTATTCTTTTCTTTCCTCCTTTTTCACCAACATTCCCAAACACACACACACACACAAACACACACAAACAAACACACACACACACACACACACACACACACACACACACACACACACACACACACCCCTCTCTAAAGCTAGGCGTGTGCAGAGGGATTGATAGAGATATGGGAAGCTGTCATGCAGTAAATAGCCTGGACACTGGCTCAGGGATCCAGCCCGATCTTAACGCTTCCCCTCACCTCCCCCGCCTTACACACACACACACACACACACACACACACACACACACACACACACACACCACCTCTCCCCTCTTTCAATGTAATTCTCTTTCCTCTCTGCCCTCACCTGACAAAGACAAAATTAAAAGAAAAACGTATAGTGTGAACCGTGGAGGGCAGCACACACGCACGCACGCACGCACGCACGCACGCACGCACACACACACACACACACACACACACACACACACACACACACACACACACACACACACAGCCAAGCCTTCCTCCATCCCTCACCCTGATACACTGATATGCCTCGTTTGCCCTGAGCCATCTATTGTGGTTTGGTGCATTTCGTGTGCATTCATTTTGTAAATATCAGTGAATATCTGCTCATGATCCGCTACCTGTCTGTACTGACAAAAACATCTGTTGTTAAAACACAGCCTAGAATCTGTAAATGGGCATGTTGCTAGTTAAGGTAGGCCCCCCCTTTGTTTACAGAGCCTAGGCTGTGTATTAACAACTTATTTTTCATTGCACACACAGTACAGACAGGTAGCAGATCGTGAGGAGATATTCACTGATTTTTACAAAGTGATCTTGACAAAAGATGTCTAGGGCACCAAACCAAACAACTGAAACTAGGCCCTAACTAGCAGCCTGGCAACGCCCGCCTACCTACCTCCGCTCAATTTTCATTTCCCTTCAGTAGTCAGTCTGGGTCTGCGGTATATTCTTAGGTTTTCTCTGGCCAGATTTTTACCGGTCCAATCAGCGAACAGAGGGAGTGGCTGAGAACAATGACATGCGCCAGTTTCAGTTGTAGTCAGAAGCCGGCGCATGACATATACGTCACGACCAAACATTATGCGATTGGTTGGCAGATCCAGAGTGGCACTGGACAGATCCAATAGTTTTAAACTTCAACAGACACCCGCTTTCAAGTGTGTGAACGTTTGTCAATTGGGCGATTCCAGACCTTCTGTACAAATGAAATGAAGTACGATGGTCTGGTAGGACCAGGCTAAATGAAATACGATGGTCTGGTAGGACCAGGCTAGATGAAGTACGATGGTCTGGTAGGACCAGGCTAAATGAAGTACGATGGTCTGGTAGGACCAGGCTAAATGAAGTACGATGGTCTGGTAGGACCAGGTTAAATGAAGTACGATGGTCTGGTAGGACCAGGCTAAATGAAGTACGATGGTCTGGTAGGACCAGGCTAAATGAAGTACGATGGTCTGGTAGGACCAGGCTAAATGAAGTACGATGGTCTGGTTGGACCAGGCTAATATCTATTGTGTGCCTTCCCTACTCCCTCTCCTTCTCTGCATTTCTTTGTTTTGCCGTTGAGTTATTTATCTCTTGCCTTTGTCACAAACGCACACACACACACACACACACACACACACACACACACACACACACACACACACAGAGACACACACACACACACACACACACACACACACACACAGCAGCACTGACACCGCTGCATCGCAGCACATCTGAAAAGGTTAATGCTTCGGATGATTGTAAATTGTTTGGCTATTTCAAGGCGCCAGGAAGGGACAAGCCAACCATAAAATGTGATGGACTGCCTCCCCTATATATTCTGCTCCCTACCCCTGTCATTCTGATTCTACTTATTTACTAGACACACACACACACACATACACACACACACACACACACACACCATAGGTATACACACATGCACAT
>OX442357.1:57500-60000 GCA_949357725.1 Hyperoplus immaculatus | reverse complement strand
TTTCTAGCATCCCTGTGGAGGTTGGGGGCATTGAACCCGAGTGGTCGATGTTCAAAACTTCCATTGCTGAAGCCGCGGCAGGCAGCTGTGGTCTCAAGGTCTTAGGTGCCTCAAGGGGCGGTAACCCTCGAACGCCGTGGTGGACCTCGGTGGTCAGGGAAGCCGTCCGACTGAAGAAGGAGTGCTTCCGGGATATGTTATCACGGGGGACTCCTGAGGCAGTTGCAAGGTACCGACAGGCCCGAAGGGCTGCAGCCTCTGCCGTGACAGAGGCAAAGCAGCGGGTGTGGGAGAAGTTCGGAGAAACCATGGAGAAGGACTTTCGGTCGGCACCAAAGTGTTTCTGGAAGACCGTCCGGCACCTCAGGAGGGGGAAGCGGGGAACCATCCAAGCTGTGTACAGTAAGGATGGGACGCTGTTGACCTCAACTGAGGAGGTGGTCGGTCGGTGGAAGGAGCACTTTGAGGAACTCCTGAATCCGATTAACCCGCCCTCTATGTTGGAGGCAGAGCTGGAGGCTGATGGGGGATCATCGTCAATTTCCCTGGTGGAAGTCACTGAGGTAGTCAAACAACTCCACAGTGGCAAAGCCCCGGGGGTTGATGAGATCCGTCCAGAAATGCTGAAAGCAATGGGTGTGGAGGGGCTGTCTTGGATGACACGCCTCTTCAACATTGCGTGGAAGTCGGGTACAGTGCCGAAGGAGTGGCAGACCGGGGTGGTGGTTCCTATTTTCAAAAAGGGGGACCAGAGAGTGTGTGCCAATTACCGAGGTATCACACTTCTCAGCCTCCCCGGCAAAGTCTACTCCAAGGTGCTGGAAAGGAGGGTTCGGCCGATAGTCGAACCTCAGATTGAAGAGGAACAATGCGGATTCCGTCCTGGCCGTGGAACAACGGACCAGCTCTTCACTCTCGCAAGGATCCTAGAGGGAGCTTGGGAGTTTGCTCATCCAGTCTACATGTGTTTTGTAGATCTGGAGAAGGCTTATGACCGGGTTCCCCGGGAGATACTGTGGGGGGTGCTGCGGGAGTATGGGGTGAGGGTGTCTCTTCTCAGGGCCATCCAATCTCTGTACGCTCAAAGCGAGAGCTGTGTACGGGTTCTCGGTAGTAAGTCGGACTCGTTTCCGGTGGGGGTTGGCCTCCGCCAGGGCTGCGCTTTATCACCAATCCTGTTTGTGATATTTATGGACAGGATATCAAGGCGTAGTCGTGGTGGGGAGGGGTTGCAGTTTGGTGGTCTGAAGATCTCATCTCTGCTGTTTGCGGATGATGTGGTTCTGATGGCATCATCGGCCTGTGACCTTCAGCTCTCATTGGATCGGTTTGCAGCCGAGTGTGAAGCGGTTGGGATGAGGATCAGCACCTCTAAATCTGAGGCCATGGTGCTCAGCAGGAAACCGATGGATTGTCTGCTACAGGTAGGGAATGAGTCCTTACCCCAAGTGAAGGAGTTCAAGTACCTCGGGGTCTTGTTTTCGAGTGAGGGAACAATGGAACGTGAGATTGGCCGGAGAATCGGAGCAGCAGGGGCGGTTTTGCATACGCTTTACCGCACTGTTGTGACGAAAAGAGAGCTGAGTCGTAAGGCAAAGCTTTCGATCTACCGGTCGATCTTTGTTCCTACCCTCACCTATGGTCATGAAGGCTGGGTAATGACCGAAAGAACGAGATCGCGGGTACAAGCGGCCGAAATGGGTTTTCTCAGGAGAGTGGCTGGCGTCTCCCTTAGAGATAGGGTGAGAAGCTCAGTCATTCGTGAGGAACTCGGGGCAGAGCCGCTACTCCTTTGCGTTGAAAGGAGCCAGTTGAGGTGGTTCGGGCATCTGGTAAGGATGCCCCCAGGGCGCCTCCCTAGGGAGGTGTTCCAGGAGCGTCCAGCTGGAAGGAGGCCTCGGGGAAGACCCAGGACTAGGTGGAGAGATTATATCTCCACACTGGCCTGGGAACGCCTCGGGATCCCCCAGTCAGAGCTGGTTGATGTGGCCCGGGAAAGAGAAGTTTGGGGTTCCCTGCTCAAGCTGCTGCCCCCGCGACCCGATTTCGGATAAGCGGTTGAAGATGTATGTATGTATGACTATCTCCCTACACACCATTTCCTTTGTCTGTGTGTATGTGTGTGTGTGTGTGTGTGTGTGTATGTGTGTGTGTGTGTGTGTGTGTGTGTGTGTGTGTGTGTATGTGTGTGTGTGTGTGTGTGTGTGTGTGTGTGTGTGTGTGTGTGTGTGTGTGTGTGTGTGTGTGTGCGTGTGTGTGTGTTTGTGTTTGTGCGCTTGTACAGGTATCTTTCTGAGGACCAGTATTAGGTTTTAACCGTCGGAATGAGGACATTTTTTGGAAAGTGAGGACATTTTGTCCGGTTCTCACATTGGGACAGGCCTTTAAAGGGCTGTTTGAGGGTTAACACTTGGTTTTAAGGACAGGCCTTTAAAGGGCTGTTTGAGGGTTAACACTAGGTTTTAAGGACAGGCCTTTAAAGGGCTGTTTGAGGGTTAAC
>OX442357.1:40000-52500 GCA_949357725.1 Hyperoplus immaculatus | reverse complement strand
TCTTCCTGAATATGCAACATAGCATTTTGTATACATTTCTAAACATATGGCTTACACTGTGGTGGGTTTACAATGCTGTTGTTATTGCAGTTGGCGCAGCAAAGGTAAAACATTTTACACCCTACTAACATGGGTTTAGAAACATCAAAATTAGGAAGAACTTCCATCACAAATTATTTGTGATGGAAGTTCTTTCAAGGTTGGAGGTCAACCCAGGTGGAAGAATATTTCAGGAGACTTGGATGAATTATGAAGCAATATTTATTACAGGCTTGGCCAAGGAGAACCGGACTGCAACTCTCGTGACTTGCACTTCAATTCTGACAGACACTTCCTGAGAGCTGTGTATTAACCTTGTGCTATCTCTAACACCTCCCCGGCTCGGGCACCAAGCGTACCAATGTTTTGGTTCAGAGCTGAACACGGTGAACCATAACATTCTGGAGTCTAAAGAGATGAGACTTTCTCTATACAACTGACTTAAGTGTCTCCTAACAGTCTATCAGGCTGACCTAGTGTCTGAGATATAGACAAACACACAAGACAGGCATAAATTAACTATACATCTCTACCATAAATATTAACCATACTAAAGACTGAAAATTCCCTCCCAACATGTACTTTAAGTTCACTGTATGGAGCTAGTTTAGGGCAGAAAACCAGTCTGTGATTGTAGCAGCATGGTGCTATGTTATACATATTTACCCTACCTGCAGTCCTAAATTGTATGGAATGACAGGAGTCCCCGTTTAGTTGGCACTAATTGACAGAAGTTCCCTGTTGGTTAGGATGGAATGATATTCACACTCCATCATGGATGATAAATACCTAGCTAAATCAATAATGCCTATGAAAATAATATTAACTGCATTTGAGAATAGTTATAACACAACATATAATTTGTAAATGATTTGTAGAGTTTAAAAATGTTTTAATACATATATTTTTTTAAAGATTTTTTTACGATAGCTGAACGACAGTGGGCACAAGCGAAGCGACATGTGCAACACTGTCTGCTTTACCAATAGTCACCTGAGCTGAACAGTTCACAACACCTGCAAAACTCATTCAAAGCAACACAATGTCACACACATCTCAAAACACAAACTTACACTGTCTATCAGAGCAAACAGAGTAAAAACACCAGCATCAAACACCAATAAACACATTACAAACTTTTACTCATTACAGTTTGAATAATGTGAGTGACTTGAATGAAAACCAACAGTTTGCTTCAATAGGATCACTGCCCGGCCTAATAAAAGTCACACACTCAAATATCTTGTTGGACCATCTTTAGCTTTGATTACAGCACATATTCGCTGTAACACATTTTGATACGCTTTATTTGGCACATAAAGTTGCTTAGAACCTAGGCCTGACCAACTGAAACAACCCCAGAAGGGTGTTTCAGGTAGCTGGTTTTACATACTTTGAGTTTAATCGAAAACCCAGAGTTGCTTATCAACCCTGGGTTTTCGGTTTCAGAACAGTGGATCAGCGTTGGATTAATCAACTCTGAGCGTGTTCACTCTGGGTGGAGCGTGTGCGTAAAAGCCATCGTCAATGGATCGCTGATAACATGATTCACCATGGAAACAGAAGAAACAAATGATTGATCCTCCCACTTCTCCACTTCTCAAAAAAGAAAAGAAAAAAAAATCTCCGCTCCTCCCACTAGAGTTAGAAATATTAACGAATGAGTTTATGGTATGGAGAAGAATTAACGGGGATATTGTCTAATAACTCTGATCTAATCTCCTCGGCAATTCAGAAAAAAACAGAGAAAACATTTTTTGTCAAGAGAATAATTTCGCTTCCGTTTGATAAGCCATAGTCTATTTTAAAAAGTTACGCATATCAGCAGTAAAGTATTAAGCTGGCGCGGCACAGCATTGCTGACAGTGTTTTATATTCGCTGTATAATATGTTGGCAAGCTATAGCCTAATACTGTGCAGTAACAGACTGTCGCTTCTTTTAAATGGGGAGTGAAATACATTGCGTCAGACACATTAGGTGACAGTTTCCATTGAAGAGCCTGATTGATTTATTACCAGATCCATTTTCCTCAAGTGATCACAGTTTAAATGATTGTATAATTTTTATATTCATATTAGGCTATTTAACGAGGCTCGTCTGCGACTTTAGGATCGCACAAGTGAACAGTAACGATCGCGTGCAGGTGCAGCGTTACATGAATCCACCTGACATAAATCTTTTCAGTGGCACAGACGTTAAAAAGCATACAATACTAATAGGTTTATTAATCTGAATGTAGACCATGTCACGATGTGTAAGGGGGCCACCTATATGAACGGACCAAGGGCTGAGAACAAGGCTACTGATCAGATAAATGATCGGTCAAACGTAAAATCATCAGGAAATGATCAAAACATCCCGATGGAGATTTCTATGGAGTAATTTTGCTTCAAACTGTACAGTCACGCGTGTGACAGTGACACTCTTTCTTCAGTCGGAGCTGCAGCGTAAAGTGAAAACAAACTCAGGGTAGGTCTAACCACCTATCCAGCAGGTTAGACCCACGGCGTATGTTGCAGCAGTAACTGACCCTCGGTTGCGCTGAAACTGACCCAGAGTTTCCACTAACTCAGAGCGAACAAACTCTGCGTTGCCTCAAAACCAGCTACCTGAAACACCCCTCTGATGATAGGCTCTCAAGTTCAATATTGAACATAGCCAAGAGTTCTATTGTTGATATTTAAAATGTTGATACAACCAAATAATTGTATTTATTTTATTTTAATCTCCCATCATGAACATTATTTTTTTTTTCCCGACCACATTTCTTCAAAGATGAAAGTTCACTACTATCTCTCCAGGCTTTTCATAATGCGTTGGACAGTTCTTAACAAGATTTTAGTAGTTTCATCTTTTCCTGAGTAGTTGTCTTTGTTTAATGCAGGCCAATAATTTCACTCCACTGAAACAAAGTTACATCTTTTCCCAAACCACAGCATATGTCATCCTTATAGCAGATGACAACATTACAGGAATTGATTTCTGTATTATAATTATAGAATATTTACACAAATAAATACTACAAAAAAATCAAAATGTTACGTGTCAATAAAATAGAAAATAGAAAAATATGATAATTAATAAATAAAAATATTATCTATTAAGGCAAACTTCTGATTTAAATTACTTTTGTTTACCTAATAAAACTGGTATGTTATAAAATAATTTCATGTGAAAGAATTGAAGTTCCCTCTAAAAAAATGTGCTGGTGTTTTGTTTCATTTTGGTAGTTGGAGGATTTCTTCCTTTTGAGCCACAGAGCCTGAGAGACAATAAAAAATATTTGTTTCCCTTTTCTCAGGCTAGGGTGAACAGATTTCTAAAATCTTTGCATATTTATACTACACTGTGTGCATAATTATTAGGCAAGTGAGTATTTTGGCCATATCATAATTTGTATGCATATTTTCCAACTTTAAGCTGTATACAATTGAGTGCTTATTCAATTTAAGCATACCAGGTGATGTGTATTTGCGTAATGAGTTAAGGTGTGGCCTAAGGAGTTCAACACTCTATATCAAGGTGTGCATAGTTATTAGGCAGTTTCTCTTTCTCAGGCAAAATGGGACAAAAAAGAGATTTAACGGACTCTGAATAATCAAAAATTGCATAAAGTCTTTTAGAGGGATGGAACACTCTTGAAATTGCTAAGATATTGGGGCGTGACCACAGAACCATGAAACATTTTGTTGCAAATAGCCAACAGGGTCGCAAGAAACATATAGAGAAAAGAATACGCAAATTAACTGCCAAAGATTTGGAGGCCCGTGGCTGGATCAGTAACGTACACAGAGCTCCACTTCGACTCAGACGGCAGCAAGGTTGAGGTGGGGTACTGGTATGGGCTGGTATTATTAAAGATGAGCTAGTTGGACCTTTTTGGGTTGAAAATGGCATTAAAATCACCTCCCAAACCTACAGACAGTTTTTAGAAGACACTTTCTTCAAGCAGTGGTACAGGAAAAAGTCTGCATATTTCAAGAAGACCATGATTTGTATGCAGGACAATGCTCCATCGCATATATCGAAGTACTCAACTGCATGGCTAGCCCGTAAAGGCCTTAAGGATGAAAAATTATGACATGGCCCCCTTCCTCACCTGACCTAAACCCTATTGAGAACCTGTGGGCCCTGCTTAAACAAGAGATTTACAGTGAAGGAAATCAGTACACCTCTCGGAACAGTGTCTGGGAGGCTGTGGTGGCTGCTGCACAAAAAGTTGATCGTCAACAGATCAAGAAACTGACAAACTCCATGAATGACAGTGTGACAGTTATCGAAAAGAAGGGTGGCTATATTGGTCACTGATTTTTTTTTACTTGTCAGAAATGTTAATTTGTAAATGTTGAGTGGTTTTATCATTCTCACTTTAACAGATGCAAATAAATAAGTGAAATGGGAAAATGTTTATTTTTTCATTTAGTTGCATAATAATTCTGCACACTAATAGTTGCCTAATAATTCTGCAAATATATGTATTCACTTAAAAAAGACAAAACCTCACTTTTAATTTCTTAAACATTCAGGTTTAGGTTAATTTACATTTTGGATTGACCGAGAACACTGTAGTTGTTCAATAATAAATACATCCTCAAAAATACAACTTGCCTAATAATTGTGCAGACAGTGTACATAGGTTCCCAGAGTTCACTGAAACTTAATGTTTCCTCCAGTGAAATAATTATTTAAATAATGTTCCATCTTTTGAGTCTTTGATTAATATTTTTCTGGATTTCTTTTATTGGGATCATTCATTTAATAAAGACATATTACTTATACAGACTAACTTTCCATTGATGTGAAAGGTCACTCTCTTGTCCCCCACATACATACCTGCCAAACCATGCCCTTGCTGGCAGCCCTTCAACCCCCACCCCTGGCCTGCATTGTCTCTATTCAAAGTAGGCACTTCACACATTTTCTACAGCAACACTTGACAGTGAGTTGGACTTATGTTATAAGACTGTGATGCTGTGTCTCTCCCAGAGGCTGCATACATCTCCTTGCAAACATAAATATAGTGGATTTATTAAAAGAGGTATGGTAACAGTTGTATGCACCAACATTTTTAAGCTAAACTTAGTTGGATATCTGGTTCCTTTAGTAACTTTATTTTAAGCCTAGAGTAGCTCCCTAAAAATATCCAGCCATGTAGGAAATCATTTATTTACCAACATAATCAATTGATGGATCCTTACAAGAGAAACATGTACAAATATGGAATTTACCTTTCAAATTCACTTTGAAGCCCATTAACCCTTCTAGTTTCACAAGGAATCCTATTGTGCTATCCACTCTGAAGATTTGGTTCCAGTTTAGGCGCCATTTTATGTTTTCCTCTGCATCCACTCTGATGCCCATAGTGAACAATCATCTATTCCCCCCATCTGTTGGGAATATATCCTACATGTTATGGCAAAATAAGGGCATTTAGGTATTCAGACCTTCATAAGGATGGGCACTTTGCTACTTTTTCAGACTTCCCAAAAGGTTTTAATTTACCTACATCCCATTTATTTATGTACGTTCAAATTAGACATTGTGCCTCTTCTCTTTTTTCGTGTTATCCTTCTCTCTCTATAAACCAACCATGGGAAGACCTTCTGACCTTTAAACGTCATCAGAAATTGCTAATTTCTAAGATGTATGACAAACTCAGGGCTCTGGAAAACAATTTGGCTGTCGAAACTAAAAATGCTTGGGAGCGTGAGCCTGTGGTAAATTTGACAGATCAATAAGGTGGTACATAGTATAAGCTCATCTTCTCCTTGTGTCAGGCTGCATCTTATACAGTGTTAAAGTGTTACATAGAGTCCATTTCAGCAAATCTGAAATGTATCCAAATGGTGTGGACCAGTGTGACGGATGCCACGCCTCCTCATGTAAATTTAGTCATAATTTTACTCCTCTGAAACAGAGTTACATCTTTTCCCAAACCACAGCATATGTCTTCTGACGTGGTTGTTTAGGAAATAAGAAGCTATTCACTCCATCAGTGAGAGTTGCACTCTTACAGTAAATGCAAAATTGCAGGAATTGTTTTTGTATTATAATTATAGTATGTTTACAAAGATAAATACTACATTTGAAAATGTTACATATCAATAAAATATGAAATAAAATATAATAAAATGTTTGAATTATTGAGGCAAACTTCTGATTTAATTTATTTTTGTTTACCTAAAAAACTAACAAGTTATAAAATAAACAATTTCATGTGAAATAATTTCACTCTCCTCAAAGGAAATAGTAAGATTTTTGTTGTTCAAACTGTATAAAATCTAAAAAAAAAATAGTTTGCTGATTTTTCTATCTTTTGAGTCTGTGATTAATATTGTTCTGGATTTGTTTTATTGGGATCATTCATTTAATAAAGACATATTACTTATACAGACTAACTTTCCATTGGTGTTAAAGGTCACCCTTGTCCTCAACATGCATACCTGCCAAACCATGCTCTTGCTGACTGCCCCTCTACCCAACCCCCGGCCTGCATTGTCTCTATTCAAAGTAGACACTTCACACCTTTTTTACAGCAACACCTATAAACCTCACCAAAAATTGCTCATTTCTAAGATTTATGACAAACTCATGGCTCTGGAAAACATTTTGGCTGTCAAAACTAAAAATGCTTGCTAGCGTGAGCCTGGGGTAAATTTGACAGATCAATGATGGGATAAGGTGGTGCATAGTATGCGCTCATCTTCTCCTTGTGCCAGGCTGCAGCTTATATAGTTAAAGTGTTACATAGAGTCCATTTCAGCAAATCTAAAATCTATCCAAATGTTGTGGACCAGTGTGACAGATGCCACGCCTCCTCATGTACATTTAGTCATACGTTTTTTTATTGTCTCAGACTACATACATTCTGGACTGCCTTTTTATGATTTTGGCGGGCAACAACTCCACATTTACTAGTTGCAATCAGAAATACTAGCCTTCACTTCCCTTCTGGCAAGACGTCATAGTTTACTTATGTGAAAATCTCCTTAACCCCCATTTACTTCTATCAGGCTTAAGGACGATATGTTTTTCCTTAAATTAGAAAAAAATAAACAGTGAAAGGCTCTTCTAAAAAAGTCTCACAAAAATGGGAATAGATCTTTAAATTCTGTCTGTGGTCAGAAATAAGCTGCAGTGTATACATGTGTGTGTGTCAGAGAAGTGAACATTTTCTAAGGTATAATCTCCTAACTGAATAAACAAACTTTCCTCACAGGAAAATGTGATCCCTGGAACACTGTTTGAAGTTAGAAAGCTTCCTGAAAAGTTACTGTTTCACTGTTGTTTACAGCAGCAGGGCCCACAGTTTGGTTTACAAACATATTCTAGTTGGTTCCAGGTTCCTCAAAATAATATTGTTTTGATATGTGATGATATAATTGAATAACATTTTATTATAAACATTGAACTTCACAAACATGTTTTAACTTCACCTAACAATATAAGATAGCTTGCCTTGTAACCTATAGAACATAATGTTGATTACAAAAAAAGCTTTGACTTCTAAACTTAAAGATGTAAAATACAAATTACTGGTTTTACTAGAAATTTCTCGCTAGACTCTCTTCACTCTTGCCGAGGTGACTACACATGGCTCTCCTCTTTCCTTGCCGCTGGAAGCTCAAACATGCACGTCACACCAGGAAATGGGCGTGTACTTAGACAGGAACAGCAAAAAGTGCAATCTGACTGGCTGTTGAGTTTATTTCTGCTTTGGCTGTTTGGTAAATCCATATCAGGACTGTTTTTTTGTTTTGTTTTTCATATCAAGCATTTATGTCAAAAGCTTATCGTCATAATCAACGCAAGTTTTATCGCAATTAATAATTGTAATCAAATGATTGCCCAGCCCTACTCTACAGTATGACTTTAAAAGGTGTCCCTTTAATAAAGATCCTGTTTGCAGTATGTGAAATTATCATCATTATCATCATCTTAAAAGGAATCAAGATGTGGTCTTGCAAATATGAGATCTCCTGTCTCTGTAAAAACTTCTAGTCTGAGAGTAAAATATAAGAGACTTGTGACAGGTTGTCTTGAGATATGAGACGTGTCAGACTTTTGCTTTGTGATGCAGTTTTGAAAATAAATAAATGTATTTCTTGATATTTACCTGCCCTCCACTCACTAAGGCAAGAGCCTGCAACAAGTTCACATCAGGCAGTCAATCTCTAAGAGCCTCGGTAGGGAAGAATAGCCTACAGTTAATGTAAAAAATAAAGTCACAAGCCAACTATAACGTTTGTGCATATTTTTTAATATATTCTCTGGTAAGTACTTTTATTTATTCATTTGTTAACTAGAATTCATTTAGGCTTTTTATCTTATTTCCTTACTATTGCTTTGGTAAAGTTAACACTTATTTTCCATGCCAAACAAGCCCCTTTAAATGTAATAGAAATTGCATTGCAAAGGTAAAGAAAAAAGTGCCATTTTAACATTTGGGGCTTGAGGCTTTAGGGATTGTGCCTCAGTGACTCAGAGCAGGCGAGTGCTGTTTCTATCTGTGGCAGCCTGTGTCACTCTCTGATCGTATGCAGTGTGGGGGATGGGTACCTGTGTCTGACGACGGTCGTTAGGCCTTCAACAACAACAGCTAACTTCAATAGCCAAGATGTTATGTTGAATTCAGAGTGACTGTGACATGGGTCATTCTCCTTCCGCTGTATTGGAGAAGATACTTTGATACAAATTACATTTAAAATAGGTTGAGTACAATCAACATTTAACTTTTGTTGGAAATCAAATCCTTTAATACAATATACTCAAAAAAGGATCTTAACAAGGTAGTAAACTTGAAAAAATTTAAAATATGCAACTCTTCCTTGAAAGCTCTTTTAAGCAATAAAAGTCCACTGAAAAAGTTAAACTTTCATATATTCTAGATTCATGACACAAAGTAAAAAATGTGAGGCATTTCTTTTGTTTTAATTTGGATGGAACAAACATGGATTAAAAAAATCCAGTATCTCAACGCAAATCAAATACAATGCGCTGTAATGTAGGGATCTCAAAGTTATCTGCACAAAACAATTTTGTTTTTCGGTAAATCTTTTAGTGCCAATGCTTACAGATCAGTCATTTAGAGATGGCTACATAATACAAATGTAGCCTACTGAAATGCAACATGATTGGACTGTTGGAAATAAACAAATAGGCCTTCAGCTGGAAAAGTACAGGTTCTAAGCACCAGTTCTAAGCACCAGTTTGATGGAAATGTTGTGATGTTTGAAAGAGTTTTTGCGGAATAGTGAATGTAAATACTTCAGGGAAGGGCTGACAGTGAATCGTGGGGGCAGCATATTCCATCGGTTCGTCTCTTCTCCACCATAAAAATATAATGTATTTAATTTAATTAGAAATGGTTCAGGTTAAATAAAGATAATACAAGCAGGAATATTTAACTGAATGAAATTGTAGTCTTGATGTGGTACATGATCATAGAATAACTGTTGAAACAGCATGAATTCAGAGTGACAGCTGACTGAACCAAGGATGCAACTGAATAAGATAAACTTTTGTGCAACCGAATCATGGCTTAAGCAAGCCAGGATAACAGAAATATCCTAGGTAAATCTTATCTTGGTTTTGTGCAATAGGCCGCAGGAAGCACACAGTGAACTGCCAAACCGTAAACAATCATGGAAATATTCCATACTGCGATCTGTTTAGTGATTTGGTGCCATCAACAAAAAACTGTGTTTCATTTACATCTTTAGGCTATAAACTGTGAGTCATTTAAATTTTTGAGAGAGAGAGAGAGAGAGAGAGAGAGAGAGAGAGACACAGAGAGAGAGAGAGATAGCGAGAGAGAGAGTAAAACTACTGCCTGATTATATAGGGTTCAAAATAATAAATAAATACATCTAGACCTATACATTAAAAAGAAAAACATCACATTATTGTTGTTTTATATTGTCTAAATATGTATGTCAATGTCACGTTTTGTGGCTTGTAGCCTACAATGTGAAACATTATTTTCACTGTATTTTTGCTGCTAGACGCACAGCTCACGAGAAGAATAGGCTGGGGCTGACACACTGTCGGATGTGTGTCGCGCCAAACCGACAAGGGACAGTTGGCCCATTATCGGTCGAACCTGTTACCATCAGAAGCAAAACCCTCCGTTTAGACACTCCCCTCTCTTTCATCTGATCATTGAACACAGCGTTTTTACTCATCCTCACTATCAAATGTAATAGGCCTGAAGCCTATTGGCTCAGGGCTCCCAGTCAAACCAAAACTAATGTTCTTAATGATGGCAACAACAACGCTTTCCCGTGATGTTAAGCTGATGGCGATTTATTAAAAAAGAAAAGAAGGAAAATGCACAGTGCTTCCTGCATTAGGGTCGGGTCCAGTGGCAGAGCAAGGACATTTTCATTGGGGTGGCCAGGATGGGGCCAGTGATAATTTTTGGGTGGCAAGCACAAGGGCTTCGGTTTCACTTCAACATAAGTGGGGGTCTGGGGGTAGTCCCCCATAAAAAAATGTGCTTCAAACATACCATTTTGTGCATTCTGGTGAATTTGGCCGGACCCAACTCGGGTCCGGCCAAATTCACACCACAAACAAACTGCAGCAGCCTGAGAGATGCACACTGAGTTTGTTCAGGTGTACTAACACGGCAGGTGTGAATACGCCCTAGCATCTCTGCCCCATTTCAACTATGTCTCTACACTATCAGTAAAGCATAACAATGCCAAAAAAATATCTTAAAAAAAATAAATAATCCAGTTTGGTTTATTCCTCTTAAATTCATCCACGATGGAGTGTGAAAGTCGCACCATCCCAACCAACAGTGGACTTCAGTCATTAGATACAGTGGAAGTGTGGACCTTTCTCTGTGATTGTGAAATAAACAAAATAAATATAGATTGAAGACACAAGAACACTGTCAAATTGATTGAAAACCTCTTCTTATAAAGATTATTAAAGGGAATCTTGAGGGACTGAATTACTCTAAAGGTCTAGGCCTCTAAAATGTTCTGATTGTAAAATTATAGTCTGATGATCAATCTGTTTTTGCAATTAATTAGAATACAAAGAACATATCTTTCTCTTTTAACTTGTCACACATAGTCTGACAGGAGAGAGTAGACAGAGAACCAAATTGGCAGCTGAACTGTCTTCACATACTGCAGGCTTTGGGTAGCTGTTCGGCCAGGTCTGAGATGGTCCAGAGACAATCTCCTTAACTCTCCGTTACATTTGGAGAATGTAGTACTGCAGGTAGGGTCAATTAGTATTACACCCATAAGACATTTTAGACCACATTGATATTATTATTTTCCCCTTGAGAATGATCCAGTTTGGCTTATTCCTTTTAAATTCATCCATGATGGAGTGTGAAAGTCGCACGATCCCAACCAAGAGTGGACTCCAGTCATTAGATACAGTGGAAGTGTGGACCTTTCTATGTGATTGTGAAATAAACTAAATAAATATAGATTGAAGACACAAGTACACTGTCAAATTGATTGAAAACCTCTTCTTATAAAGATTAATAAAGGGAATTTTGAAAATAAAGAAATAATCCAGTTTGGTTTATTCCTTTTAAATTTATCCACGATGGAGTGTGAAAGTCGCACCATCCCAACCAAGAGTGGACTCCAGTCATTAGATACAGTGGAAGTGTGGACCTTTCTCTGTGATTGTGAAATAAACAAAATAAATGTAGATTGAAGACACAAGAACACTGTCAAATTGATTGAAAACCTCTTCTTATAAAGATTAGTAGTAAAGGGAATTTTGAGGGACTGGACTATTCTAAAGGTCTTGACCTATAAAATGTTCTGATAATAAATAATAGTCTGATGATCAATTTTTTTTTTGCAATGAATTCAAATACAAAGAACATACCTTTCTCTTTTAATCTGCCACACATGAGTAGTCTGACAGTGGAGAGTAGACAGAGAATCACATTGGCAAGAAAATAAAGGATCTTACTGCTGATCTTTTTTCCCATGTTTGTTTATATCTATCTTTCGTCCTTTTTAAAACTTTTATTAACACTTCAACTCAACATATATATTTAGTTTCAAAAACAAAATACAAATCTATTTTCAAGAGACTGGTGTCTTCAGTAAGCCTGTCAACAGCTCTTCACAGCCTGAAAGACTCCCTGGGGCTGAGACCATTCAGACAATAGAGGAGTGTTTAAACGACGTGTGTGAATGGGCCAGGCCAGGGCAGGCAGAGGCTGTCCCAGATATGAAATTAACACTCACACACTTCCAAGTCCACTGTTGGCAAAAGTTATGAAAATTTACCAGAAGGTATTATACATGTTTTTAAGATGATTTAAAGCATGTCCAAGAGGGGACTTGAAAAATGTCCCCTGTTAGTTTTGGAGTCCACTGTTAGTGGATGTGTTACGATCTCAGGTTCCCTGTTGGATAGGTCGGCTCACTCACACACACACACACACACACACACACACACACACACACACACA
>OX442357.1:22500-27500 GCA_949357725.1 Hyperoplus immaculatus | reverse complement strand
TGTTTTGAATACTTTTGCAGATGTGTTTAGGCTACTAGAGAAGAAATGGATAAGGCCATATCTGCATTGTCACAGGCAGAGAGGAAATTAGAGACCTAAAATTATCTGTGTTTTAGAATGATTCTTCTTAAAAAAAAAGAAAAAAAAAATGTTCTAACTGTAGTAGCTGTGTATCTGTGTATCTGAATCTTATGGCAGTGGGGGCGGGACCCGATAAGCCTTTGGCTTCTCCTGCTTCCCTTCAGACGATAACACAAAGTAATATGTGTGAATATGCAATGAGAAAATTATGTATTGTGTGTAATTGTCCGGAATAATAATAATAAATAAATAAATAAAAATAAATAAAAATTTTGTATTGTTTGCAAAGGAAGATATTTTCCCTAGAGGTTTAATATGCAGCTGACGGTTGACACACACACAGACACACACTCACGTGCATACACATACAGAGAGACACACACACACACACACACACACACACACACACACACACACACACACACACACACACACACACACACACACACACACACACTATGCAGCTGAGGGTTGGACCTAATGTGTCTATTAGGTAATGTTCAGCACATTGTATTAATGTATTTATAGCACATAAACACACACACACACACAATGAGAGACACACACACACACACACACACACACACACACACACAATGAGAGACACACACACACACACACACACACCCCCCTCACACACACCCCCCCCCACACACACACACACACACACACACAGACACACACACCTCTGTGTTCTGCTGCTGGTTCAGCAGGGTTTTATTTAGCATCTGCTTCTCAGTGTGTTCCAGGTCACTGACTGAAGAAAGCAGGGCACAGTGTGTGTGTGTGTGTGTGTGTGTGTGTGTGTGTGTGTGTGTGTGTGTGTGTGTGTGTGCGCGTGTGTGTGTGTGTGTGTGTGTGTGTGTGTGTGTGTGTGTGCGTGCGTGCGTGCATGCGTGTCTGTGTGTGTGTGTGTGTGTGTGTGTGCGTGTGCCTGTGTGTGTGTGTGTGAGTGTGTGAGTGTGCGTGCCTGTGTTAACATCAATCTATTGAGTCTTACTTGGAACCCGTCCCTAAATAAACCCTGACCGAAACATTATACTCAGAACTTATCGTTTCTCATTAACACTGCCACTGCCTTCGGGAAAAGCCTTACATTTTTACGAGAGACATTTATAGAGGTGTGTGTGTGTGTGTGTGTGTGTGTGTGTGTGTGTGTGTGTGTGTGTGTGTGTGTGTGTGTGTGTGTGTGTGAACATTTATATTCTACAATTAAATATTTACAATTTGCCTCAAGTCTTTCCTACAATATCAAGTGATGAGGTGAAGATGTATTTAGTTATTTATTCTATAGTACTTCTTCTTCTTCTTGGTCTTCCAACAGGTGCATTTGCCCAGGACGCCCACTATATATAAAAACGCGTAAGGCCGTTAAGTTCGGGGGTATTTTATAGTCTTATTCTATAATTTAAACGTCTAATTCTGAGATGACAATAAATAAAAAGGCATCAAATATTCATTCACATTCCGAGCAGATTTTCTAGCTCCTGGCTTTGCTCAACAGGTCTTGAAACAGCGATTTATCAAATGAAAAATTTATGATCTGAAAATTGGAAACTTGATTTTTTTTTTCTATTAGTTATTAAGAGGTTATTTTGACTGCTTTATTGTTAAAGGCATATTTATCAATCCAAATGAAAGAAATATTAGCCTGGAAATCCAGACCCTGATATCTTGAACGATAGAGGGTCTGGCCACGATCAATAGTAATTTCCAACTCAAGGGGCGGCTCCTACTCGTGCATTTCAAATGCCACTGCACGCAGTTGGATAGCACTACAACCAATCAGAGCGATGCACAAGGCGACGTAAGCCCCGTTCGTTTAGCGAACAGCTGTTAAACTGTTAAATTAAACGTTTGCCGTGGTCGCTCGGCAAAACAGAACATTCCACGGACTTGCTAAAGAAAGATTTGAGTGCCGTCTTCCAAATCGTTAAGGGTCGAGGCCAAAGCAGTCTCAAACTCACACAACATATCCGCAGCCATCTTTGATGTTTACTATCACGGCTTCGACGTCGCACGCACGTCACTGTCGTCATCCGGTTACGTCCTCCCCAGAGCACCATACAAAGGGCTCTGGCCACGCCCATATTAGATACAACCAATTGAAACGTGAGTCTGGATTTCTGGACTTTTTGAAAAAGCTTCAATGGAGAGTGTCCAGACCAACAGGCGCAGCAAATCTAATTTGCCAGCGCCTAGAGGCAGGTCTGGGAATGCCAGCGCCTAGTGGCAGGTCTGGGAATGCCAGCGCCTAGTGGCAGGTCTGGGAATGCCAGCGCCTAGAGGCAGGTCTGGGAATGCCAGCGCCTAGTGGCAGGTCTGGGAATGCCAGCGCCTAGTGGCAGGTCTGGGAATGCCAGCGCCTAGTGGCAGGTCTGGGAATGCCAGCGCCTAGAGGCAGGTCTGGGAATGCCAGCGCCTAGTGGCAGGTCTGGGAATGCCAGCGCCTAGTGGCAGGTCTGGGAATGCCAGCGCCTAGCGGCAGGTCTGGGAATGCCAGCGCCTAGTGGCAGGTCTGGGAATGCCAGCACCTAGTGGCAGGTCTGGGAATGCCAGCGCCTAGTGGCAGGTCTGGGAATGCCAGCGCCTAGTGGCAGGTCTGGGAATGCCAGCGCCTAGTGGCAGGTCTGGGAATGCCAGCGCCTAGAGGCAGGTCTGGGAATGCCAGCGCCTAGTGGCAGGTCTGGGAATGCCAGCGCCTAGTGGCAGGTCTGGGAATGCCAGCGCCTAGTGGCAGGTCTGGGAATGCCAGCGCCTAGAGGCAGGTCTGGGAATGCCAGCGCCTAGTGGCAGGTCTGGGAATGCCAGCGCCTAGTGGCAGGTCTGGGAATGCCAGCGCCTAGTGGCAGGTCTGGGAATGCCAGCGCCTAGTGGCAGGTCTGGGAATGCCAGCACCTAGTGGCAGGTCTGGGAATGCCAGCGCCTAGTGGCAGGTCTGGGAATGCCAGCGCCTAGAGGCAGGTCTGGGAATGCCAGCGCCTAGTGGCAGGTCTGGGAATGCCAGCGCCTAGTGGCAGGTCTGGGAATGCCAGCGCCTAGTGGCAGGTCTGGGAATGCCAGCGCCTAGTGGCAGGTCTGGGAATGCCAGCGCCTAGAGGCAGGTCTGGGAATGCCAGCGCCTAGTGGCAGGTCTGGGAATGCCAGGCTAAAAGAAATTGTCATTTAAAGGTGCAGTGTGTAATATGACATCATCAAGAAAGTTCTACAAAGTTCTAGAATGCAACGCTCCCTGGGTAACCCCAACCCTTTTGAATAATAACAGAAGCTACAGTGGCCTTCAAGGACAAGAACAATTCTAAATTTCAAACAATGCTCCTGATGACATTCCAACTATGACACTTTCAAGATGGCGGCACTAGGCCTTGGTCCAAAATATGCAGAAATATGGACATATATGAGACCCTTTCTAAGGGAAAAATAAATAATTCAAAACATTTTTTTCAGCTATTATGCACTAAATTAAATGTTCTTATGGATATTATAATTACTTTCTACAAAATCTGCTAGGAAATAAAACCCAAAATTCTACACACTGCAGGTTTAAGCTTCAAAATGGCCCGAACAAGTTTGAATTTTGTTGTTGTATAGAGAAAAATAACTGTTCATTTGGAATTCAGGACACTTAGATTGGATTGGCAAAGCCTGTCTGTGCTGTGTGTGTGTGTGTGTGTGTCTCTCTCTGTATGTATGTGTGTGTGTGTATGTGTGTGTGTGTATGAGTGTGTGTGTGTGTGTGTGCGTGTGTGCGTGCGTGTTGAGCCAAATGTTTAGCCACATTATTTTGGCTAAACGCTGACTGTGAATGAGCATCAGCCAGTAAGTGGATTTGGCAGTTGGAGAGGAAGTTTTGTTGCCTCTTGTTTTCTGTTATAAAACCAAAACACACACACACACACCCAATTCTGCCGTCAAATCATTGTAAAGCCAGCTGTCCCTGTTATCCCCAGATTCATATATAACCCTCTGTATACACAGCTGGACATGTAGCATTCAATTGAACCATTTGATATATTTGCATTGTGTATTTTTATTTTTTTATTTTTTAACCGTTATTTCTACAGGTAAATCCCATTGAGACCGAAGACTCTTTTGCAAGGGAGACCTGTTCCCATTCCCACGTTACCATTCACACACACATTCATACACCGATAGCAGCAGGCTAACTATCGACATTCACACGAGGCAAGGTGGGTGAAGTGTCTTGCCCAAGGACACAACAACTATGACACAGGTGGCAGAGCGGGGATCGAACCTCCAACCCTTTGATCATCGGCCGACCCGCTCTACCACCTGAGCCACAGTCGCCCCATATTGTGTATGTGTTGTTGTTTTTGCTTTGCATTTGTTTGACTCTACATCATTGTAAATGAGGGTCACGCCCTCAAATGATCTCTCCAGTATAAATAAAGCTTCAATGAAAATACATTAAATGAAATATCTGTCTAATAAAGTAAGAAATGCCCCAAAAAATAATCTTAAAACAAAACAAAACCATCAACTTACATTGAGTCCTCTCTGGAACAGGGTCTGTCCCATGACGTGAGCCAACATCCGGATGAGTGCCGCCCCCTACAGGAGACAGACAGACAGACAGACAGACAGACAGACAGACAGACAGACAGACAGACAGACAGACAGACAGACAGACAGACATTAGAATAAATCACGCTAAACATCAAATCAATCAATCACTTTTCATAGACAAAAGAAAGTGCCTCACATAAGAAAGAAGAAAAAAATATAATTGCCATGTCGCTCATACCAAGTCGGAACATTATATCAATTGATAATAATAATAATAATAATAATAATAATAATAATAATAATAATAATAATAATAATAATAATAATAATAATAATAATAATAATAATAATAATAATAACGTTCATCGAGGATTTTTAAAAAAAATTCTTTG
>OX442357.1:12500-17500 GCA_949357725.1 Hyperoplus immaculatus | reverse complement strand
GGCCCACAGTTTGGTTTACAAACATATTCTAGTCTTACGTTTGGTTCCAGGTTCCTCAAAATAATTCTGATTTATGATGATAGAATTATTCAATACTGAGAATTACATTTAGAGAAAATATGTTTAGTAAACTAACTGCAGGCTCTGTGAATGTAAACAAACCCCCCCTTCTCTGAAACTACACAATGCATCTTTAATATATGCCATTATAGGACAAAACTGGTTTAAAACAAGACGAGGAATATAGTAAATCAACCCAATAGGGAAATGTTAGGGGAATTCATTATAACAACAGGGAATGTACCACGCTAGGAGATTAGCCAGACAACACCATTACACATGTGTTTACTGGAGCAACTGTTCCGCTAAATGAGCTGTGTGTGTGTGTGTGTGTGTGTGTGTGT
The DNA here is from genome assembly GCA_949357725.1 of Hyperoplus immaculatus. Lineage (NCBI taxonomy): Eukaryota > Metazoa > Chordata > Actinopteri > Uranoscopiformes > Ammodytidae > Hyperoplus > Hyperoplus immaculatus. The sequence continues at coordinate 17,096 of OX442357.1, read as the reverse complement.
GTGTGTGTGTGTGTGTGTGTGTGTATGCGGGCGTGTAGATGTGTTTATGTGTGTGTGTGTGTGCGTGTGTGTGTGTGTGTGTGTGTGTGTGTGTGTGTGTGTGTGTGTGTGTGTGTAGGTGTAGGTGTGTTTATGTGTGTGTGTGTGTGTGTGTGTGTGTGTGTGTGTGTGTGTGTGTGTGTGTGTGTGTGTGTGTGTGTGTAGGTGTGTGTGTGTGTGTGTGTGTGTGTGTGTGTATTTGTTTGTTTGCCGACCGACTTTGTTTTCCCAGATTTTAATCATTTGATTGTAAAATCTGCAGGAAGAAAAACCCAAACGTAAACACTAGAATCAAATACTAACACAGAGAGATACAGTCTAGTGAAGTGAGTATCTAGCCTGGTCCTACCAGACCATCGTACTTAAAGCTGGGGTATATGATTTCTGATTGGTCAAAGTTAACATGAGCTGTACACTTTGACCAATCAGAGCGAGGCTCCGATTGGCTGTTGGGACTGTCCATTCACTTTGGCACCGACGTTGTTGGTGTAGAGCGTGTCAGGGAGGGACCACAGGGGAGGGACCAAAGAGAACAAGTGGAGCGGTTGAGGTATTTGGATTCGAATCTCTATCCCAACTGCCATTTTCTCCCCAAATCCTCCACCCCAGCTTTAATTTAATTTGTACAGAAGGTCTGGAATCGCTCAATTGACAAATGTCGACTTGGAGGCGGGTTTAAAACTATTGGATCTGCCCAGTGCCACTCTGGATCTGTCAACCAATCGCATAACGTTTGGTCGTGATGTATGTCATGTGCCGGCTTCTGACTACAACTGAAACTGGCGCGCGACTTCAACGTCATTGTTGTCAGCCACTCCCTCTGTTCGCTGATTGGACCGGTAGAAATCTGGCTGGAGAAAACCCACTAATATACCGCAGACCCAAACTGACTACTGAAGGGAAATTAAAATTGAGCGGAAGTATGTAGGCGGGCGGTGCCAGGCTAATATTAAAGGTGCTAGAAAGTCAATGTTCTAGAGTCTCAGTCCTCTTCACAGCAGACCCGGGTTAGAATCTAGCCCGGGTCGTTCTCTGTATGTCATTCCCCTCTCTGTCTGTCTGTCTGTCTGTCTGTCTGTCTGTCTGTCCTCTTCACAGCAGACCCGGGTTAGAATCCAGCCCGGGTCGTTCTCTGCATGTCATTCCCCTCTCTGACACATTTCATCTCTGTCTCTACACACTGTCTGATAAAAACATGATAAATTGCCACAAAGAAAAATCTTTAAGAAAACAAGTTGTTTGTGCTTGTTATTGGAGACATGTTTTGTGTTTCGATTAAAGAGCCCAGCCGTGCAGAAAGGTAGTGACAGGGATTTAAAAAATGCCCCTGTGTGTGTGTGTGTGTGTGTGTGTGTGTGTGTGTGTGTGTGTGTGTGTGTGTGTGTGTGTGTGTGTGTGTGTGTGTGTGTGTGTGTGTGTGTGTGTGTGAGTGATTTAAAGTCCTGCAGCGTTCTCACAAAGTGAATCGTTTAAAGGGAGTTTTTTTTTCGCACAAATTTGAGGGAATAATTAATTCCTCGTTTTTCTTGCGATTTGAGCTGAGTCCTGCATTAATTTGTTTAGCAGCCTGAGCTGAATACAATCAAGTGTGTGTGTGTGTGTGTGTGTGTATGATTGTGTGTGTGTGTGTGTGTGCGTGCGTGCGTGCGTGCGTGCGTGCGTGCATGTGTGAGCCTCTGACCCGCAGTATTGATTCATGAGTTCAGTATTCATGACAGCCTCCTCCTCCTCAAAAGACAGTTTTAACGTTTACATCTTGTGCACACACCACAAGATGTTTGTTTAAATATTCCTAGAAGTTATGTGAAAGTATCATACAGTAGCCCGGTCTATTTATCTTCCATAACATGTCTTATTTCATACTACTGTAAATCAAAGGTCCAAAATATATACATGTTATGTATTTAATTGAATGCTTAATTAATTTTGGGCTTGTTATGCATGAACAAAATGTAATAAAATTGTACTGCAGGTCATCCCCCCCTCTCTCTCTCTCTGTGTCTCTCTCTCTGTCTCTCTGTCTCTCTCTCTGTCGCTCTCTCTCTGTCTCTCTCTCTCTCTCTCTCTCTCTCTCTCTCTCTCTCTGTCTCCCCATTTCAACTCAATTTGGAGCTTAGGAAAGTAGAAATGGGACTCTATTGCAAAACAATTAATTTAAAGGTAAAATGTGTAATATGACATCATCAAGAAAGTTCTACAAAGTTCTAGAATGCAACGCTCCCTGGGTAACCCCAACCCTTTAGAATAATAACAGAAGCTACAGTGGCCTTCAAGGACAAGAACAATTCTAAATGTTAAACAATGCACCTGATGACATTCCAACTATGACACTTTCAAGATGGCGGCACTAGGCCTTGGTGCAAAATGTGCAGAAATATGGACATATATGAGACCCTTTCTAAGGGAAAAAAAAAAAAAAAAAAAAAAATTCAGCTATTAAACACTAAATTAAATGTACTTATGGATATTATAATTACTTTCTACAAAATCTGTTCAGTCAGTTCGTCCCACTCACCATGTTCCACTTTGGGAAGAGGAAGTCCGTCCCAACGTATTCAAAGTAATGAGCGAATCCTTCCTTCAGCCAGACGTCCTCCCACCACAGGGGGGTCACCAGGTCCCCAAACCACTAGACAGACAGACAGACAGACAGACAGACAGACACACACACACGCACACACACACACAAACAGGAGAGAAAGTTATTGATATGGATAGAACAATTTTAGTATGAAAATTATATAAAACTATGTTGACGTTGTTAATATCAAAAACAGAAATGTCTGAGCACTTTGGGACCATTTTTAAAGGACCATTTGAAGTCTAAAGCTCAATGTCGGAGAATTTTTTTTTGTATGTATGAAGTCAGATCCACTCTTTGAATACTAGAAAGAGCATTTTTCTCTGCCATGGTTAATTAGGGGAAATACAATATCTGGAGGCAAGGCAAGTTTATTTATATAGCACAATTCAGACACAAGGCCACTCAAAGTGCTTTACAGGGGCAAGATTAGAATACATAAAACACATTATAAAACATTTAAAAGCGAATAAAAGAAGCAAATAAAAATTGCAGGTTAAAATGGAAACAAAAAAGTCTTCAGACTCGATTTAAAAGAACTGAGGGTTGCAGCAGACCTCATGTTCTCTGGGAGTTTGTTCCAGATATTTGGGGCATAAAAACTAAAAGCTGCTTCTCCTCGTTTAGTCCTAACTCTTGGGACTGTAAGTAAACCTGTCCCAGACGACCTAAGGGCTCTGGACGGCTCAGCAGATCAGTAAGGAGGGAGACTGTAGGCACGTTAGGCCCATAGAACCATTTTTGACACAAAATGATCGAGCGGTGCTTCAGGGGCGTTATGCGCGTAAGCCAATGCCTGCAAAGCGTTCGGTGTGGGCGCACCTTAAAGAGGACCTATGATGCTTTTTGACTTTTATGACCTATAAACGTTGTTATGATGATTCATAGTCATGCTTAACCATACTAAATTATCAAATAATGACTTACATGCATTTCGACATATTCCCTGCTGACCGTCTGGGGTGTCTGTGCAGAGCACTAAACACTATTCTAGCCAGTCGAGAAGTCACGTGTTCAAAGCGGTCTACCCTTTCATAATTTGTGACGTCGCATAAAACTTTGTGACGTCTCCACGCGGATGTTTCCATGTATGGTAATGCTGTCACTTCCCTGTTCGCGTCTGCCTCGCGTCTGCCTCGCGCCCTTATAGGTCCATGCTCGCGCTTCCCGCCACTGAAAGTGTTCCGGAAGGAAGGTAACCAATCACAACGGAGTGGGGTTTGCAGGAGGGGGGAGAGGGGAGCGGAGATGGCCGAAGCACAGGCGGAGGGAGCCGAAGCACACACACTCAAGTGTTGACAGGATGTGCTGGATCGCCAAAATAAGAGAAAGAGCTTCCCGAAAATCTACATAGTTTTTTGTGATGTGATTGGTGTCAGGTTGCTCTATAGCAGTGTAAAACAAGAAATTAAGACCAGAAAAGTAGCATAATAGGTCCTCTTTAAGGGGTTGTTTTAACATTGATAAAAACAAACAAACAAACAAACAAACAAAGCCTTAATGTTTGAGACAATGATAAACAGAAAACAAAATGAAATCCACCTTAAGTCCAACTCCCTGCCTTGTGCTTTGACCAACAGACAAATTAAGCAGGGTTTTTGGCGCTAGTGTGTTTGTGTGTGTGTGTGTGTGTGTGTGTGTGTGTGTGTGTGTGTGTGTGTGTGTTTCTACCTGATTGGACAATAAGGTTTTTACCCATAATTCCTTGGGGCCTTTCCACAGTAAAGTAACAGTGGACATTAATAACAGTAAAAGGTGGAAGCGTGCAGATTAAACATTGTGTTCTGAATTCTACCGATAGTGAAAAAAACCGACGGCCATGAGAGTAGAATACAGGCTACACACACACACACACACACACACAGCTTAAATAAAAATGGTTGGAAAAAAAATATGTTTTGTCAATGCCAGCTTTGTCTACTGAGTTTTTTAAACCTCAAGGAACGTGTGTGTGTGTGTGTGTGTGTGTGTGTGTG
>OX442357.1:0-2500 GCA_949357725.1 Hyperoplus immaculatus | reverse complement strand
CTCCAAGACGACCAGTGGCTTGCTAAAAAAGCTGAGGGTAAAGGTTATGGCCTGGCCAAGCATGTCTGCCGACCTAAACCCTATTGAGCATCTTTGGGGCATCCTCAAATGGAAGGTGGAGGAACGCAAGGTCTTTAATATCCACCAGCTCTGTGATGCTGTCATAAATGGGTGGAAGAGGGTTCCAGTTGCAACCTGTGAAGCTCTAGTGAACTACATGCCCAAGAGGGTTAAGGCAGTGCTGGAAAATAATGGTGGCCACACAAAATATTTACACTTTGGGCCCAATTTGTAATTTGTTTCTAAGGGGTGTACTCACTTTTGTTGCCAGCAGTTTAGACATTAATGGCTGTGTGTCGAGTTATTTTGAGGGGACAGTAAATCTACACTGTTATACAAGCTGTACACTGACTACTTTACATTGTATTAAAGTGTCATTTATTCAGTGTTGTCCCATGGAAAGATATAAAGAAAAATGTGAAGAAATGTGAGGGGTGTACTCACTTTTGTGAGATACTGTATATACGGAGCAGCGTGTAATGTGACATCATCAAGAAAGTTCTACAAAGTTCTAGAATGCAACGCTTCCTGGGTAACCCCAACCCTTTAGAATAATAACAGAAGCTACAGTGGCCTTCAAGGACAAGAACAATTCTACATTTTAAACAATGCACCTGATGACATTCCAACTATGACACTTTCAAGATGGCGGCACTAGGCCTAGGTCCAAGATATGCAGAAATATGGACGTATGAGACCCTTTCTAAGGGAAAAAAAAAATAATTAAAAAAAGAAATTTCAGCTCTTATGCACTAAATTAAATGTACTTATGGATATTATAATTACTTTCTACAAAATCTTCTAGGAAATAAAACCCACAATTCTACACACTGCAGCTTTAAAAAATGCATTTTCTGCATATTTTTACAAAGAGAAAATGTCTCATAAATCAGACACACTGTAGCCTCCAGTGTTATATGGTTGGAAAGTGAGGGTATAATTGCATTTCAGTTCATTACACATACAACAGCCATACATCACCCCATTGTTCCCCTGCCATCCCTCCCACTCCCGTAGAAATTATAGGATTTTTTATTTAGCTTTTATCCCCCTTCCCTTGTCTTTAACAATAGCAGGCATATGCTGTATATATACTGAACATCTGTTAAAGGAGGGGGGGGGGGGGGGTATGGCAATTTACAGAAGCTACGGTGGCCTTCAAGGTACAACTTGAGGTCTGCTGCAACCCTCAGTTCTTTTAAATCGAGTCTGAAGACTTTTCTGTTTCCATTTTAACCTGTACTTTTTATTTTATTTAAATGTTTTACTTCTTTTCATTCGCTTTTAAATGTCTTCTAATGTGTTTTATGTATTTTAATCTTGCCCCTGTAAAGCACTTTGAACGGCCTTGTGTCTGAATTGTGCTATAGAAATAAACTTGCCTTGCCTTGCCTTGGTCTTCCAACAAGTGCATTTCTCCAGGACGGCCATTATGTATAAAACGTGTAAGGCTGTTAAATTTGTCCGTTCTGGGCTACTGTAGAAAGCCTACACACTTCTGAAAACTCGTCCTTTTTACTTGCCACTACAAGATTAAAGACCGACTTCACCGGTTGGAATATGAAGGTGAATTAAATTTGGAGATCCTATTTAGTATAAATGTGCAAAAAAATAAATAATTCAGATCATCCTAGCCTGAGAAAAGGCAGAAAGAGTGTTTTATGGTCTCACTGTCTAACCCTACAGTTTCCTTCTTGTGACATCACAGTAAGGGTTAGGATTAACAGGACAGCTGGGCCAAGGGAAGACTGAGGGAAGAAAAACCTCCTTCATTATATTATAATAGTGATTTTATAATGATAGAACACTGGTTCCGTATGGGTGAAGTATTCATTTAACATTTGTGATTTTGAGTGAAACTTTTTGACAAACAGGCTTTCACATTATTAATTCATATGACTGGATTAAAAACTCCTAAATAATGGAACGACTTTGACAAAGATCTTTTATCAGGAATTACTTTAGCTGAAGAAATCTCTACAATGAGACTGTGAATGGATTATTGTCCATGGGAAATTATGAATAAATAGTGAATACGCACACACACACACAGACACACACACACACAGACACACACAGACACACCACACACGCACGCAAACAGACAGACACACACAGACAGACACACACACAGACACACCACACACGCACGCAAACAGAGAGACACACAGACACACACGCACACACAGTCATTGTACATTTCTCTAAAGAGATTTTAGATTAAAGGTCTGTTGGCGTTTTCCAGTTAAACTCCTTACAACTGAACAACTGAACTTGGCAGATTATTGAAAGCTTCAAACAAACTCACGCCTTTGTGTGTGTGTGTGTGTGTGTGTCTCTCTCTCTTTCTGTGTGTGTGTGTGTGTGTATCTTTCTTTCTGTGTGTGTGTGTGTGTGTGTGTGTGTGTGTGTGTGTGTCTCTTTGTTTCTGTGTCTGTGT
>OX442356.1:33741743-33749243 GCA_949357725.1 Hyperoplus immaculatus | reverse complement strand
TTTTGCAATAATTTGGGCTGTGTTACATATACGTATATTTTATTGATACATTTTGAATTTAAACCTGCAGTGTGTATAATTTTGGGTTTTACTTCCTAGCAGATTGTGTAGAAAGTAATTATAATATCCATAAGTACGTTTAATTTAGTGCATAATAGCTGAACATTTTTTTTTTATTATTTTTTTTTCCCTTAGAAAGGGTCTCATATATGTCCATATTTCTGCATATTTTGGACCAAGGCCTAGTGCCGCCATCTTGAAAGTGTCATAGTTGGAATGTCATCAGGTGCATTGTTTAAAATGTAGAATTGTTCTTGTCCTTGAAGGGCACGGTAGCTTCTGTTATTATTCTAAAGGGGTGGGGTTACCCAGGGAGCGTTGCATTCTAGAACTTTGTAGAACTTTCTTGATGATGTCATATTCCACACTGCACCTTTAAATTAATTTTTTAGTAATTGTGGATAATTCACTGTCTACAAATGTAAAACATAAATTAAGAGCCCCCCTATAAGGTCCCCAATCCCCATAGACATCCATTGTCTTTGAGTTACAGTTCAAATCCATTAACACACCTGATACACACACACACACACACACACACACACACACACACACACACGCACGCACCCACACACACACACGCTTATTGTCTTTGAGTAGAAGTTCAAGTCCATTAACATCCCAGTATCACACACTAAGACACTGCATAACCTCTTCATAATGGCGTGGACATTACCGCTGATGTGCTGTTACAGTCCACAGAGGCATACTTAATTAGACTCATTCATTACTTTTTTTTTGTAATTCACATATTTATTAAATGTTCACAGGTGGTCACATAGATACAGGGACATCTGATACAAATTCATAATACAAATTCATAATACAAAGTCATATTTCATGTTTCATGGCTTCCATATTATTGTTTTCATGGTGACATAAAAAATAAATAAAAATAATAACAATAATAACAATAATAACAATAATAATAACAATAATAACAACAACAACAATAATAATAATAATAATAATAATAATAATAATAATAATAATAATAATAATAATAATAATAATAATAATAATAATAATAATAATAGAGAAAGAAAAAAGTAAAATAATAAGAAACATCTAGATACTTCCCCCATGTGGAGATAAGAGCCAATATTTATTCTCCTTTCTTCTCCCCTCAATGTGCCATGGTCAGACCCCACAAGCAAAAACAGGCCAATGACAAAAAAATTAAAAATAAAATTAAAATAAATACATTTGTTACCATGGTCCGGTGATGTTAGCTGCCTTTGCAGTTGTGGCTGTATTAATTTGGGTCACTATCCACCTTTATGTGGTCCCAAAACCCTTCCCAAGAGGATACCCCCTCCCCCCAATTGTCACTTAATCGGTTCAACATGCATTCATACGATACAGTTTCAGTCATTGCATTGGCCCATTCTTCAACTTGTGGGGCTTTTGGTATCTTCCAGTGTCTTAAAATAACACGGCAAGCCGTTACTATACCTACAATAATTACAGAAAACTCACACTTCGATACGTTAGGTATTTGAGATTTGTCCCCTAATAGACAGAGCTCTGGGCTTAAAGGAATTTCTGAACCAAACCAATTGCTTAAAATGAAAATAATCTTAGTCCAGAGAGGCCTGACCATAGCACACTCCCAGATACAATGGAGAAAAGTACCAATTTCAGTTTTACATTTCCAGCATAGATTATCATTCAATAGTTTGGAAGGCGTATAATAGTATCTATGTAAAATCTTGTATTGTGTGAGCTTTCCCCTCGCCTCTCTCACATATTTACCACAATCAGCCAAAATATTTGCCCAGTTATCACACTTAATTTCTCCACCAATATCTCTCTGCCTCATTCATTATTAACCTTTTCACTTATTTAAAATGCAGCACCTGTATATTCAGCTCTGGAAAAAAAAAAATTGAAGAGACCACTCCAAATGTTCAGTGTCTGTCGTTAGACTATTTAAAGGCATATGTTTGAGTAGAATGAACATTTTGGTTTTATAATATAAACTACTGACAACATTTCTACCAAATTCCAATACATGTTTTGTCATTAAAGAGCATTTTCATTAAGTAATGTAGAGATGAAGATTGAAGAAACAAACCGGACTGGTCTCTTCTATTTTTTCCGGAGCTGTATGTAAACACTCAGAACATCTGGTATTATACTGTAGAGCGGGTCGGCCAATGATTGAAAGGTTGGCGGTTCGATCCCCGCCCTGCCACTTGTGTCATGGTTGTTGTGTCCTTGGGCAAAGACACTTCACCCACCTTGCCTCGTGTGAATGTGTATGACTGCTGTATGTTTGAGGTGGTGGTCGGAGGGGCCGTAGGCGCTGAATGGCAGCCTTGCTTCCGTCAGTCTGCCCCATGTATGTGTGTGTGTGTGATTTTGTGTGTGTGTGTGTGTATGACTGTGTGTGAATGAATGGAACCTGGAACCCTGTAAAGCGCTTGGAGTGCCTAGAAAAGCACTAGATAAATCCAATCCATTATAATTGTCATTATTACTGCATAAGAAGCCATGGTTATGCTACTTATAATGCCATGCACAGCTCGCATACAGAAATGCATTACAATCTAATGTTAAGAGTGTTTAAAAAAACCTCATTTATTCCACCTGTATGTATAAAATGGCTCATACATGAATGTCAATATGTGTTTGTCAAGCCGTGTATTCAACCGTGGAGAAATCGTATCCAATCCTTCTTACATAATCTAACCTTCATTTTATGTATTGTATTGGCGGGGATATTCGTGGGGAGGAAATTGTAAATGCACACTAGGTTTATGATGATATAATTCATAGGTACAGTATGTTATTGCTTAAATAAGTACTGTACAGCTACGGAAATAATTGAGGAAGACATGAAGAGACCACTCCAAATGTTCAGTGTCTCTCGTTTTACTATTTATAGGCATATGTTTGAGTAGAATGAACATTTTGGTTTTATTCTATAAACCACTGACAACATTTCTACCAATTTCCAATGCATGTTTTTGTCATTAAAGAGCATTTTCAATAAGTAATGTAGAGATGAAGATTGAAGAAACATCCAGACTGGTCTCTTCATTTTTTTTCGGAGCTGCATAAGTGTCCAACGTTTTTACATTAGAAATTTTGGGTACATACTTTTTTCATTAAACATTGAAAATTACCATGTAGGCCTATAGGTTTTAAAAATGCATTTTCAGCATGTTTTTATGACTTAATTTTGCTATCATAAATCAGACGATGAACAAATCCTTCTGTAATATCCTTCAGAATAGTGCTGAGAACGATTATGGAAAGTTTAGTTGATGTACGTGCTTTAGAAGTGGAGATTTTTGGTTGAGAGTGTGTCTTTACGTGTAGTGTCTCGCCCTAATATGAATAGACATACCGGAGCTTTCACTGGATTACATGTTGCACTCAAGTTGTCATGGTAAAGTACGGTCAAGTGTGTGTTGAAAGCCTCATCTTCTTAAGAGCCCTGTGTGTGTGTGTGTGTGTGTGTGTGTGTGGGGGGGGGGCGTGTATGGGTGTGTTTGTGTGTGTGCGTGAGTGTCTGTGTGTGTGTATGAGAGAGAGTGTGTGGTGTGTGTTTGAGACAGAGTGTGTGTGTGTGTGTGTGTGTGTGTGTATGCGTGTCTTAGTATGTTCATGTGCGTGTGTCTGTGTGTATGCGTGTCTGTCTGAATGTGTGTGTGTGTGTGTATGCGTGTCTGTCTTAGTGTGTGTGTGTGTGTGTGTGTGTGTGTGTGTTGTACATGCTTAGTTCAGAGCTTACATCCATCAATATCATGTCTTAATCCTATTTCACATCCCTACGGCAACGGCCCTTTCATGTTCTTGTCATATTTAAAGACACAGCGTTATAGTTGCACCACCATGTTTCTACAGTAGCTCAGAATGGACAAACTAAACAGTCTTACACATTTTTACATATAGTGGGCGTCCTGGGGAAATGCACCTGTTGGAAGACCAAGAAGAAGAAGTACTATAGAATAAATAACTAAATACATCTTCACCTCATCACTTGATATTGTGGAAAGACGGCAGATGGCAGTGGTGGATGATGCCATCTTTAGTAACTATAGCTTCTTGTCCTTGAAGGCCACCGTAGCTTCTGTAAATTCCCCCAATCAATGGGTTAGGAAGGGAGCGTTGACATCTACAATCTCACCACTAGATACCGCTAACATACACCTTAAAGCTGGGCTATGTGATTTCTGATTGGTCAAAGTTAACATGAGCTGTACACTTTGACCAATCAGAGCGAGGCTCCGATTCTCTGTTCTTATTGGCTGTGGGGACTGTCCATTCACTTTGGCTCGACTTTGTTGGTGTAGAGCGTGTCAGGGAGGGACCATAGGGGAGGGACCAAAGAGAACAAGTGGAGCGGTTGAGGTATTTGGATTCGAATCTCTATCCGAACTGCCATTTTCTCCCCAAATCCTCCACCCCAGCTTTAACTACGCACTGTATATTTAAAACCACACATTCAATGTAGATAATGCAAACTGATTTTTAGAGCCATGTGCAAAATTAATTTACATATTTACAAGCGGATAAAAATAACATAGTTTTTTTTTTCCCTCTTTTTTCTTGAAGCCTTGAGACATGCACCATATGCTAGCAGAATGCTCAGTCACTAATTGATGAATTAATTATCTAATAATCTCATTAGTGACGCTTTGTGTGTGTGTGTGTGTCTGTCTGTCTGTCTGTCTGTCTGTCAGTGTGTGTCGGTGCCTGTATATCTGTCTGTCTGTCTGTGTGTCTGTATGTCTGTATGTCTGTCTCTGTGCGTCTGTCTGTGGTGGATGATGCCATCTTTAGCAACTGTAGCTTCTTGTCCTTGAAGGCCACCGTAGCTTCTGTACATTCCTCAAAGGGAAGGGAGTGTTTACATTTACTACACACTGTACTGTAACACCACATGTATAATGAATGCATCACATGTTAACAAACGCCATGGTTACTAATTGATTAATTAATTATCTAATAATCTCGTTAGTGAAGCGTTCTTTGTTAGATATGTCACACTCATTATGGGCATTTATTCCGCTCATATCTTCATTATAACAGTTTTTCTTGTTTGAATAATTTTTTCATTAAGTCGAGAAATGCCGAGAATAAAGACAAATACTCCAAAATGCTATTGGAGTTAGTGGGGCATTTATGCATGTTCAGCATACTACAATTGATGTGCATGTATTGGGACATCCTAAATCTTTTTCTGGCGTACTAAATAGTATGGAAGTATGGGGATTGGAACGCAGGGTTAGTTTTTTTCTTGAAGCCTTAAGACATGCACCATATGTTAACAAAAGGCTCAGTCAGTAATTGATGAATTAATTATCTAATAATCTCGTTAGTGAAGCGTTCTATGTTTAATATGTCACAGTCATTATGGATATGAGGGGCTTAGGGGCCAATGCTATGCTAAGAGATACGGAGAGGATATTTTGCATTAATTAAGCTTAAAGCTATGTTGTGTAACTTCTGCTGAGGAATTCTGACTTAATTACAACAACAACACTGTCGGTGCATCGCCATCTACATGAGGTAAAGCCTTCAGTGATGGCACATGGATTTTATACCTTCTGCTGTACGTCCAGGTTTTTTTTCTTAGCAGTAGAATCAACAACTGAAACATTTCTTGTTGGGCTGTTCTTGAGGATTTTTTCTGAACTCCTGACTGATTTGTATTGTGCTTTTAACTAAAAGGCAAAAGCAGAAAATGTTGGAGGAGAGGCAGCCTGCTGAAAATTCAATTATAGACTTGTTTTTTACCATTTCTAAACAGTAGGAGCAGTACTATAAGTATATGTTGTTTTTTTTTCCTGTATTCACAATGTAACAACAGGGACACTGAGAGAAACATAAATGTATTTCTGAAGTGGACAATGTTTTTCTTTTTACTGATGATAAAAAACAGCTTTGAGCCTTCAGTTCAAATCACCAACACTTTGAGTGATACATGCAAACATAAGTATGGCCATTTTATTTATTATTTCAAGGAGACTGGCTGTATGGTTGCATTCAGAATCGCATACTTTCTACTATATAGTATGTAGAAAAAAGATTTAGGATGTCCCGATTCTTGTGGCCAGATTTAGGATGGTTAGAAGTACCCGGATGTCCTACTTCATGCGGCTAAGATTGTTAGTGTTGAAAACTTTCATCCTATGTGGGCGATTCTGACCCACAATCCAGTGTGCACGTGAAGTGACGTCACATCGACGAAGCCTCCATATGAAAACAAACGGGGATGCGACGGATATAAAAGCAAGAGGCAAGATCAAGGCGCAATGTTATGATGAAATAAGAGAGTAAAGTATGTCCCAATAGTATGCCTACTGCATCCTAACTAGATTCTTTTTATCGTCGGATGTAGTATGTAGAATAGAGAAAAGAAAGAGTAGGAGATTCGGAACGCAACCACCATCAGTGTAAAGTTCAGTTGATGGTAGTGTTTTAGAAGTTGAGATTTTTGGTTCAGGGTATTGTTGAGTATTGAATGTTGATATAATGTCCGTTAAAGATGGTTGTATAGGAGAAATATACAGACGCAAACAGAAAAGGTTTAGTCAAATAAACACCTGAATGTACATGTTGGACCTTTTGATTTATACTAGTATGAAAGAAGACATGTTATGGAAGATAAATAGACAAGAAATCTATGAAGATTGATTGAAAAAACGTGTTGCCTGCTGTGTCTCAGCTTAAACATATTTCTAAATACTCATCATAACGTATAAATGTCAGGATGGGTGGCATTGTATTTAGTTAAATCTGGACGTTCCCATTATTGCTCTTACATTACAGCATTTTGACACGGTGGCCCTATGCACTGATTTGAGGGTACTTTAGTGTGTGTGTGTGTGTGTGTGTGTGTGTGTGTGCGTGCCATGTGTCTGTGCGTGTGTCTGTGTGTGTGTGTGTGCCATGTGTCTTTGCGTGTGTGTGTGCCATGTGTCTGTGCGTGTGTGTGTGTGTGTGTGTGTGTGCCATGTGTGTGTGTGTGTGTGTGTGTGTGTGTGTGTGTGTGCGTGAGTGTAGACCTATGCACTGAATTAATGCTTGGCACTCAGGGTGAATAATCATTTCACTTGATATTCAGTGGCATGAATTTTTCATCAAGATTATGAAACATGAGCCGGAGTTAAGAGGAAAATGCCTGTGTAAGTAATTGGGCTTTGGGCTTTGGGTGAAAAGCAGACGTCATGGATCAGTTTTCAGCATTAATTCTAGTCAAATACAGAAAGGGGATATTGCATTTGATGAAAAACGTCAGGGTTGTCGAGAGATATTTTTCTCGTTTTGTACTCAAATGTTTAGTCAGGTTTCTATGCTTATGGTGACACAATGTTTCCAAATATGAACTAAATGTGTATTGAGATGTATTTTAATCACTGGTTCTTAGCAAGGAGATGTAGGGATGGGAACGTAGGATACATTTTATTTTTTTTTCCCATTTTT
>OX442356.1:33731743-33734243 GCA_949357725.1 Hyperoplus immaculatus | reverse complement strand
CACCTTTTTCTGGAGGGGGGTCCCCGAAGGCACTCGCCGTAACCATGGAGTCGGCTTTGCTGTGAAGACCAAACTGCTGCAGCGCATTCCGGAATCCCCCATCGGCATCAATGAAAGGCTGATGACGTGGCGCATTCCCCTGGCAAAGGAACGATTCGCCACCCTCATCAGTGCATATGCACCAACTCTTGATGCCGATCACAACACCAAAGAGGATTTCTACCGAGCTCTTGATGCCATCCTACAGAAAACCCCGGCTACGGACAGGCTCATACTCATGGGAGATTTCAATGCTAGAGTGGGCACAGAGCACCTGGTATGGAATAAGGTTCTTGGCCAGCATGGAGTGGGGAAAATGAACCACAACGGGCTTAGACTCCTCTCCCTCTGTGCAGAGCACCAGCTGGTCATCACCAACACCATCTTCCAGATGAAGAACAAGCTCAAGACCACCTGGCAACACCCCCGCTCAAAACATTGGCATCTCCTTGACTACGTGATTGTCCGTCAAAAGGACAGACAAGATGTCCTCATCACCCGTGTCATGCGTGGAGCCGAGTGCTGGACTGACCACCTCATGGTCAGATCCAAACTCCTCATGAGTATTCAACCCCGTGGCCCGAGGACAGCTCCAAACAAGAGACTCAACCGCACAGCTCTCAACAGCCCCACCACCACAGACAACCTGCGACGGCTCCTTGCTGAAAACCTCGACAACATCCCGGAGGAATCAGCCGACTGGCCAGCTCTGCGCCAGGCTATTCACAGCTCAGCCTTAGAGGCGCTCGGCCAGTCAAGGAAACGTCACCAGGACTGGTTTGACTGTAACTCAGCTGAGATACAGTCACTCCTAAAAACCAAGCGTGAGGCCCACAAAGCTCTCCTGTCCTGCCCTGGATCTCCCACCCTCAAATCCACCTTCACTGCAGCAAGAACAGCAGCCCAGCGAGCCCTCCGGACTATGGAGGACACCTGGTGGGTGCAAAAGGCGCAAGAGATCCAGAACCTGGCAGATTGCAATAACACCCAAGGCTTTTACGATGCCATAAAAGCCTTGTACGGCCCCAGGAAGCGGGCGATTGCCCCGGTCCGATCAACTGACGGGTCCACGCTCTTCAAAGACCGCCACGAGATTCTTGCCCGTTGGGCAAATCATTTTGAGAATCTCCTCAACCACACCAACCCAGTCGACCTACATATCCTGGATAATCTCCCAGACCTGCCAACAACCACACACCTGGACTCCCCACCACTCTACTCAGAAATCCAGCAAGCCATTGCAGGGCTGAAAAACAACAAAAGCGCTGGACCCGATGGAATCCCTGCAGAGGTGTTCAAACACGGAGGATACACCCTCACACGTCGCCTGCACCTCCTGATCCACAACATCTGGGAACATGGGACAATCCCACAGGACTGGAAGGATGCAAACATTGTGGTTATTTATAAACATAAAGGAGACAGAGCAGTATGTGGCAACAGCCGCGGAATAGCTCTCCTCTCCATCGCAGGGAAGGTCCTGGCCAAGGTCATGCTCAGCAGACTGGTTGAGCACATATCAGAAGCTGTGCTCCCAGAAACACAGTGTGGTTTCCGGAAGACCAGGTCAACAACAGACATGGTATTTGTCTTGAGGCAGCTGCTGGAGAAGAGCCGGGAACACCACAAAGACATCTACATAGCCTTCATCGACCTCAGCAAAGCCTTCGACACCGTCAACCGTGAGTTGCTCTGGAAACACCTCACCAAACTTGGGGTACCACCCAAGTTTCTCAGCATCCTACAGCAGTTGCACGATGGGATGCAAGCCAGAGTGCTCGCAGGAGAACTCCAGTCAGAGTTTTTCAAGGTGAACGTTGGGGTGAAGCAAGGCTGTGTCTTGGCTCCGGTGCTCTTCAACATCCTCCTCTCTGCCGTCACCTGCCTCTTTCACCGGGTCATGGGACAAGAAAACGGTGTCCATGTCGAATACCGTCTTGATGGAAGCCTCTTCAACATCCGCCGGCTCCAGGCCCACACAAAGACAAAAACCCGCCAAATCTGTGAGCTTCAGTATGCTGATGACTGTGCCGTCATAGCTCACAGCCCGGATTCTATGCAGCACGCACTCAACACAATATCTGGTCTGTATCAATCCTTTGGCCTACAGGTTAATACTCAAAAAACCGAGGTCATGTCCCATCTCACCACTCCCGCCCCCACACCCCCCAGTTTTCACATACACGGTGTTCCACTTAAAACAGTGGATCACTTCACCTACCTTGGGTCCACTCTGTCCTCATGCTGCTCCCTTGACGCAGAAATACACACCCGGATCAACAAAGCTTCATCTTCTTTTGGACGCCTGCGCAGTAGGGTTTTTGAAAACCGCAACCTGAAGGTCAGCACCAAGGTTGCTGTGTACAACGCTGTCTGTCTCTCCACTCTGCTCTATGGGGCAGAGTCATGGACCCCATACCGCCAGCACATCACCAACCTAGAGGCCTTCCACATCCGCTGC
>OX442356.1:33706743-33709243 GCA_949357725.1 Hyperoplus immaculatus | reverse complement strand
GGAGGCTAAACTGCAAACAAGTTGACCAAAGAAATAACAGACAGACAGACAGACAGACACACACAGGCAGGCAGACAGACAGACAGACACAGGCAGGCAGGCAGACAGACAGGCAGACAGACACATACTCAAACACACCAGTTGAAGGCTGAACTAAGTTGACATCAGAAATACAACCAACACACTTTAACAACCTTTCTAATTTAACACACACCATTGACAGTTAGGTAAGTTGCATATATATGTACTGTTCACACTAATTACTTTTTAAGGAATACTTCACCCATACGGAACCAGCATTCTGTCATTATAAAATCACTATTATAATATAATGAATGAGGTTTTTCTTTCCTCAGTCTTCCCTCAGTCTTCCCTTGGCCCAGCTGTCCTGTTAATCCTGACCCTTACTGTGATGTCACAAGAAGGAAAATGTAGGGTTAGACAGTGAGACCATAAAACACTCTTTCTGCCTTTTCTCAGGCTAGGATGATGCGATTTCTATTTTTTTTTTTTTGTTTACACATTTATACTACACAGGATCTCCGAGTTCAATACACCTTCATATTCCAACCGGTGAAGTAGGTCTTTAAGTATCCCATTCTATATAGTTTCTTACTATTCTGTAACAGGCGGAATGGTTACCAACGCAAATAAATAAATATTGCGCAAACAGATGGCATGTAAACATGATGTACTCATGAGGGCAAGGGTTCAGCCACAGCCTTTGGGATGTACTGTCCATACTTGGTTTTCAAATTACGTTATGTAAAAGTCCCGATTGACATTTATGTGTATGAAAATATACTTTGTGACACACACACACACACACACACACATCTTTAGACACACACACACACACACACACACACACACACTCACACACACTCACACACAAGCACACACATACACAAACATCTACACACACACACACACACACACATAGTGATTATACTCTTCCTAGCATGTCTGTGTGACTGTTAGTTTAAATATAGCACTTGGGTCATTTAATACGGCCGTCACACTTTCATGACTTATTTTTAATGAGAGGGGAAAATGAAAAACTAAACACACTAAAAACTAAAAAAACTGAACACTCTCTCTTTAAGGGCAATTAGAAGTTTATCTTTTAATAAATCGCAGACACAATTTTCAGTACATTTTTTGTTTAGGGGTAATGGCACAGATCTGATAATTTTAATCACCGAAATATGTCACCACATATGATAATATCTGCATAGAGAAGGTAAATAAACACAAACATATCTGTTTTCACATATATTTTTTAAATAGGTTTATGATCAAAATAACTAGATAATTATGAACTAAATTGACAGGCCATATTTTAGGCCAAATACGGGACAGTTTCCAGTTTCAACACCAGTCAGATGAAACACTAATAGCTGCAGTTGAGAGTAATTGAAAAAAAAATAGTCTTAAAGACCTACTTCACCGGTTGGAATATGAAGGTGTATTGAACTCGGAGATCCTATTTAGTATAAATGTGCCAAAAAAATTTAAATCGGATCATCTTAGCCTGAGAAAAGGCAGAAAGAGTGTTTTATGGTCTCACTGTCTAACCCTACAGTTTCCCATGTGTGACATCACAGTAAGAGTTAGAATTAACAGGACAGCTGGGCCAAGGGAAGACTGAGGGAAGACTGAGGGAAGAAAAACCTCATTCATTATATTATAATAGTGATTTTATAATGATAGAACGCTGGTTCCGTATGGGTGAAGTATTCCTTTAAGGGCAATTAGAAGTTTATCTTTTAATAAATCGCAGATACAATTTTCAGTTATCTTTCTGTTTGGGGTAATGTTACCGATCTGATAATATTAATCACTAAAATATGTCAAAACATATATATCTGCATTGAGAAGGTAAATAAACACAAAAATATCTGGTTTAAAAACGGATTTTATTTAATATATGATGAAAATAACTAGATAATGAATAACTCATTTGAATAGGTCATATTTTAGGCCAAATACAGGACAGTTTCCAGGTTCAACACCAGTCAGATTTAACACCTATAGCTGCAGTTAAGAGTAATTAAAAAAAAAAAAAAGTAGTCTTAAGTAAAAAAGTTGCCGAAAGTAACCGAGAAAGTAAATGGTTAAAATGTTTTGGAAAGTCGTAACAGACATGCAACAAGACGAGAACAAAGAGAAAGAGGAGAGCCAGACACTTGGACCTCAGGCAAGTCACACACACACACACACACACACACACACACACGTCACGCACAAGCACAAGCACACACACACACACACACACACACACACACACACAAACACACACAAACGCAACCCCGACGCACAAACACACCCCCCCGGCACACACACACACACACACACACACACACCCACAACGCACACACACACACACACACACACACAGACACACACATACACACGCACACACACACACAAACGCAACCCCGACGCACACACGCACGCACCCCCGACACACACACACCCCCAACGCACACACACTCAC
>OX442356.1:33699243-33701743 GCA_949357725.1 Hyperoplus immaculatus | reverse complement strand
ATATTCACTGATTTTGACAAACAAAAGAAGTGATTTTGATTTAGCGTTCTCCTGAATCACTGACTACACCTTTCATTCTATAAATGAACACAGGCTTAGCTCACAGGACCATGACACACCATCCAATCCTCTATCTAAGGTGGATAAAAATGCACTTCTCTCCGGCTATGGTTTTGCAAACTCGATGATTTCCCTGTGGGCGTTCAGAATGGCCCATGGGTGCCTGGGCTTAGAGCACCCACGTTTATCAGCCTCCCACTGTATGTGTGTGCGAGACATTTTCTAAAAATGACCAGCTTGTGGGTAGCTGCTGAATTAATCAGTGTGTGTGTGTGTGTGTGTGTGTGTCTCTCTCTCTCACTCTCTCTCACACAGTCACACTCACACACACACACAGTCACACACACACTCTCTCTCTCTCTCTCTCTCTCTCTCTCTCTCTCTCTCTCTCTCTCTCTCTCTCTCTCTCTCTCACACACACACACACACACACACACACACACACACACACACACACCCTCTCTCTCTCTCACACACACACACACACACACACACACACACACACACACATACACACAGCCTTGCTTGCTCACTCACTCACAAACACACACACACACACACACACACACCCTTTCCACCTCTGCAGAATCCTACTACTGTTACACCACCAGTCCCGGAAAGCTTAATTTGGCTTCACAGTTTGATTGAAACTATATTTACTTGGACAATATTATTATATAAACGTCCTCAGAATTCACTGGTTATTAAGCCTCAGTGCAGACTATATAAGGCATGATGTTTTCTGGTTTTCCATCCGTCTTTACCGGCCATTCTTGTGAGACACACACACACACACACACACACACACACACACACACACACACACACACACACACACATACACACACACACACACACACACACACACACACAGCATTGTTTACGCTGTTATACTGGACTCAAACTGACAGTCTACACGTCAAACATACCCCCGTGAAACTCAAGAACTCAAACCAAATCTGGATCTTCTTGACTATAATTCACACTGGTCTCGCCACCTGCCCCCTCTGTACTGTACACACACACACACACACACACACACACACACACACACACACACACACACACACACACTTGTACGTGTGCCTAAATAGAAACAAAACCAATTACCAACAGTAGCTTGACATGTGACCGTGTGTGTCACAATTTCTGCGAACAACCGCCCCCTTACCCCTGGCTACAAGACAACTGCTGGAGTCAAATCAATGAGTGTCAGGGTGTGTGTGTGTGAGAGACAGTTTGTGTGTGTGTGTGTGTGTGTGTGTGTGTGTGTGTGTGTGTGTGTGGGGGGGGGGTGGTGGGGGGACGAGGGTACATTGTTTCTGTTTACATACTGATATTGTGGGGACCTACCGTTCATTTGGGGACTAAATGAGGGTCCCCATACTTGCTTTAGTTTGGGTTAAGTTTAGGGGTAGGCAAGTAGTCTATGTAGTAGTCTATGTAATGTCCCCACGACATGAGAAATATATAACTGTGTGTGTGTGTGTGTGTGATATTGTGTGTGTTTGTATTAGTGGTGGTGTGGGGACATAACTTCTGTTAATATGGATATTGTGGGGACGTACCTTCCTTTTGGGGACAAAATGGAAGTCCCCGTAATGTAATACTGTCATTTTAGGGTAATGTCCCAAAAATATGAGTAAAATAATAATGGATAGGATTTATATAGCGCTTTATTCCCTAAGGACTCAAAGCGCTTACAGGGTTCCAGGTTCCATTCATTCACACACAGTCATACTGGTGGTGGTAAACTACGATAGTCGCCACAGCTGTCCTGGGGCAGTACAACTGTGTGTGTGTGTATGTGAGATTGTGTATGTGTGTGTGTGTGTGTGTGTGTGTGTGTGTGTGTGTGTGTGTGTGTGTGCGCGTGTGCTTGTGTGTGTGTGCTTGTATTACTCCTGTTGTGGGGACATTTATTCTGTTTACACACTGATATTGTGGGGACCTACCCTCCTTTTGGGGACACAATGGCAGTCCCCTTAATGCAATCCTTTCATTTTAGGGTGAATACTGCTTTAATGTAGTGGTTATGGGTAGGGCAAGTAACAACAAGTGTGTGTGTGTGTGTGATTGTGTGTGCTTACATTACTTTTGTTGTAGGGACATTGTTTTTGTTCAGACCTAACCTCCTTTTGGGGACAAAATGGAAGTCCCCATAACTTAATACTGACATTGTAGGGTGAAGACTGTATTTCTTTTATTTATAAGCTTTGGTATAGTGTAAGGGTTAGGCAAGTAGTGGTTATGTTTAGGGCAAGTCTCCAGGAAATTAATGTAAGTCTATGTAATGTCCCCACAACATGAGTCATACACAACCTTGTGTGTGTGTCTGTGTGTGTGTGTGTGTGTGTGTGTGTGTGTGTGCGTGTGTGTGTGTGTGTGTGTGTGTGTTAGTTAGTGTGTGTGTGTTAGTTAGTGTGTGTTAGTTAGTGTG